>WEIU01020892.1:1346048-1367430 GCA_013389925.1 Aegithalos caudatus
TTTTTTTTTTTTTTTTTAATATTGCTGCTGTGAGGGATACCAATAAAGCCAGTCTAAGCACATAGGAATTTCAGCTCTGCCTCTACCCTAAAATATTTAAATTTCCTTGGAACTCTCACTCATAAGGAACAGAAAGCCCAGACTGTGGTGAACTTTCTAGCCTGTTGTAGGGTACTATTAGGCTTCTCTCAAACCTGGTCAGCAAAGAGCTCTGAAGCTGATCTCTGTATATCAAGGAAAGAAAATAGCTGGTGTCAGGGCTGGGTTCAGTGTGCCTTGGCCTTAGGAGAAAGACTAGGAAAACAGAAATGCAGTGGGGGAAAAGCCTGTTGCTGTCAGTATTTAAAGTGCAGAGATCATAGCCAGCCCCTCTGCCAAAACCTCACGTCCACAGCTTATTGTTTCTTTTAAAAATTTCTAGACAAAGGCAGTGCATTGGTCTAAATTTCTGGATCACCCACAGTTTCTTATAGCATCCATCAGCAAATGGAGGGTCTGGAGCGCAAGTCTGGAGAGGAGCAGCTGAGGGTCTGGGGCTGATTAGCCTGGAGAAAAGGAGTCTCTGGGATGTTCTCAGTCTCTGCATCCACCTTCAAGGAGTGTGTAGCCAGGTGGGGGTTGGTCTCCCAGGTAACAAGAGACAGGATGAGACAAAAAAAATGCAAGCTGTACTGGGGAGATTTAGATTGGATATTAGGAAAAAATTCTTCAGTGGAAGGGTGGTCCGGCAATGGAAGAGAGAAATGGTGGAGTGGCCATCCCTGGAAGTGTTCATCCTGCTGGGGACATGCTTTAGTGGTGGGTTTGGCTGTGCTGGGTTAGTTTGATTCATTGATCTTCAGAGCTGTTTCAAATCTCTCCAATTCTATTCTCTGAATCGGTGAGCCATTTACAATGCAGAGGAAAGTGGTGGCAAGCAGTGTTTTCTTGATGGAAAAATCCAAATGGTTTGGGAAAATATGAACCACCAAACTTTGAGAATCTGTTAACAGACTGTGGGGAATATGAAATAACATGCATTTATTGAAAAGGTCTTGATGAAGTCTTTTTGAAAGCCTCTGCATTTAAGAACCAGAGTCTTTTGTGATTTAACCTCCCAACAGCAACTTTTTTTTTTGCAGAGGGAAAGAAATGTTAAATGCTATGACTGCTAGACTGGGAACTTAGTTCAGCTAACATCAGGTTTATGACCCAGGATGGAGGTAAATGGCCAAACCCGATCAACACCCCATTAATCCAAGGATGATCAAGTAACATTGCATTTGGCAAAGCCACAAATAACCATGTAATAACATTGTAATTCTATGGTAATTTCTTACACATGGTTATTGATGCCCTGTAAAATAATGTGTTACCAATAATCCCATATTACCTCTCTGCTCTTAAATATAAGGTCACTGACAGATCATGACTGTTTAATGTACTTTCAGTCTCAAACAGAAATATTATACAATGGTTATAAAAATGAACCTTAGTGGGTGACCCTCTTTGCTCTTCTTTATTTTTTTTCTTCAGAACGTGTCACATATACATCACTGCTACTCTAGGTAGTTTGTGGGGTATTGGATTTAATTTACATTCAGCACTTCCTTTCACTTTTCACCTACCTACTTAAAATTAGGAGCTTTTTCAAAGATTTGGATTTTACGGGTTTTGTTCCCCCTTCAAGGGTGGAAACCTAGTTGAGAAGAAGTTGACTGGAATTCAAAAAACCAACCAAAACCCAAAACCAACCAAATACCACAGTGTTGTGCCATGCACCTATGGCTTATTTTGAGCATCAGTCATTGGTGAATGGGTAACAAAAATTGGATACTCGCATTGAAACCTCCTACTGTGAAGATACCTAGGAAACCAGCTGAGAGCCAGAAAGACGTGTCAGTGCAGGGAGAGCAGCCAGGGAGACTTGCCTAAGAGATAAACTGGTGTCATGCTAGGTTTGTGTCTCTCAAATCTGGACCTTATTTGACTCAAAATAACTGTAATGTTTAATATAATCTTTTCCACCTGTGTGCAGAGAAATGTATCCCTCCATGTGCTGCGGTTTTTACATGGAAGAAGTTTGGGGTCTTTATGCAAGATCTCACTCATAGTCTAGACCTTTTTATCATAGATTCATGGAATGGTTTAAGTTGGAAGGAACCCTAAAGATCATCTCTTTCCAAATCTCCTGCCATGCGCAGACACATCTTGCACTTGAGCAAGGTGCTCAAAGCCTAATTTTTCCCCTTTATTTTTGTCAAAAAAAGATTGAAAAAAAGACACTAATTCTAACCTTAAACTTTGGTCTTGAATACTCTAAATTACAAAATATTTTGAACTGAATTTACCCTGTATTTTAGGGCTAACCCTCTTGCCTCAGTAAATCAAACATTGGAAAATACTTATCTGAATCGAATTCTGTTTTGGCAATTTATATGTAGCTTTAATTAGGAATATGTAATGAATTAGCAGTCTGGGCACAAAATCCTTGATCAGGCACACAAGCAAGAACACATTCTGCTCCCACAGCTGAGACACCTCAGAGCCTCTCCTGCTGCTCTGCTTTGCTTGGGCCTCCACTTTCCCCAAATCCACAGTCTGAGGCAAGGGAGTGCTCGCACACTTTGAAACCCATTTTGTTCTTTTGCTTATGTGCAGCCCTGGGATTGTGAGAGTTAGTTTTATGTCTGCAGTTCATCAGGGCTGGTATGTTTTGTGCAGTGGGGTAGCAAAATTTAACAGCAGTTATTATCATTCCCATGCAGAGGAGATGTGTAACTGGGGGTTTATAACATTCTCCAAGAAGCTGTAGAGGACAAGACCAGGTCAGACTTTTGAGAAAAAACAAACAACAACAATAAAAACATGTTACAAGATGGAAGAGGAATCCTGAGAAAGGTAACTGTCCTCCACATAGAAAAGAGTGGAGAATCCAACAATCCAGCAATCCCACCAACTTCACATTCCTGAGGGCCTGACTGGAATTAGCATCTAACTGGGCTTCCTTTCACCAGCTGTAATTGTCAGGTAAACAAACCAAGGGGAAAACAGAGACATCTGTGCCTGGAAATGGCAGAGTTCCCCTGGCCCATAAACCTGCTGGAAGTCACATTTACTGGGCTGTGCTGGGCATTAATGCATGAGAACAATGTCTCTGTCTCTGGCCTGACACAATGCTCTTTAAACTGCACTTCTGAATCTAATTAGTTCTTAGGAGCCTATTTTTGTGTTCTCCATGCAGCTGTGGAGCACAAGGAACCATGTGGTTTCTGTGACCTTTTGCTGCTCCTGGCAGTGTTCTCTCTGATGCTGCATCTCATCCATTCCTTCCACCCCATCGTGTTATCACGTGCACTATTCACATTCCTTAAAGACGCAGCTCGGGATGCAAACATGATTTATGTGTTTCACAAGGTCTGCTGTTTCTTCTGTACCAGTAAGAAAACCATGAGGCTCCTTTCCACTGTTGCTGACTGGAACTTAGCTGGTTCTACCCATGGCCTGGAAACTCCTGCTGATCTTCAGAGATGTGAGCAGCACTCCTTCCTCACACAGACCCTTATGAGACAGGTTTTGACCTGGGCTTTGGCAGGTCAGAGGATGTCACACATCCTGTAAGCTCTTCTGAAATGTCCTACTGCAGTCACTGGGTGAGGAAATTCTGGTCATCAGAGCCAATGTGGAAATTAGGGGTGAGCCTCAAGGCTGCTCTAATCTGCTCTAATTAGATCTTCAATGTGCAGCAACAAAGGGCACAGCAAAGCAGGTGTCAATTCTGGTCTCTTGCAAGCAGATTCTGCCTGGCTTTGTATAAATGTGTCATGTAAAAACAATGTTGTTGTGAGGCTAAATCATGAAGATGTGATTCCTCTATCTTTTAAAAGTAAATTTCCTTCTTTACCGAATCAATAGGAGTATTTTAAACGGAGCTTTAATTACTTATTTTTTCTATTTAGAGATTGACACTCTGAAGGGTATACCTGGGCATAAGGGTATAGAAAAGGTCCTCAGCCCCCTAGGATTTAGCATTAAATTCCAGGCACTTGCCAGCAGTGAAGTGCTAATTTAAAGCCTTTTGATTTGGCACAAATCGCTTCAACATGCGGAGGCGAGTGCAGAACGAAAGAGTGCCAGCCCCCTTGGAAGAGACAGCGTTCCAGCACCAACAAAGCCTCATTGTTCTCCTGCCCAGAGAGCCTGGAAGCAGTGGTGACCCCAAAGCAGTCCCTTTGGAAAGGGAGAACTGCTTTGCAATAATAATTATTCCTAGAGTTCAAAAGACTAAGCCGTTCCCCGAAAGAAATCAAATTATTAAAAATTCACACAACAGCTGGCTGGGGCTGAATGAAGACGTCAATTACACTGATAAGGGAGAAAGAAATGGTGCCTTCAAATGCTTCAAAGGAACAGCTATGTATAAATGTGCTTGGGCTTTGTAAAAATAGATCTACAGTGCTATGATCGGCCTAATTAATGTTTCTCTTTTGTGTGGCATTCCTGCCTTAAATACTTTCAGTTACTCAAATAACCACAGATTTCTCTCAGTGAATAAACCCTCCTGTTACCTTTTCAAAATGCCTGAAAGCGTGATCTAAAAACATTACTTGATCCTCTCTGTCCTTCTCAACCAAATCAGCTGTTCACAGATAGATCAGCGTGTTGGGCTTACTTTATGAACAGCAAGAATAGGCTCATCCACCCTTTTCCCTGAGGAGAAGACACAGCTTATTTATTCGGTTATACAACAGACCTTCTTTCCTGTAGTTAAAGGCATGGTCTGTGCTCCACTTCATGGGCACCAAACTTGGCCAAAATGCTCAAGACACAGCTGAAACCTGAAATAAAGGACGGTTTTCTGAACACAATTTAAAATAAAACAGCAAAATACCAGCAGAAGTCTGGTGGTATTTTTTTCCTTGTAAGACTTTATGATTCTTCAATCAATGAATATGTGAAGTGTATATTTCCAGTAAGAATAAAGATTGATCTTGTGTTTCTTACCACTGCCTGCAACTCTGAGTGTGGCAAAGTTAATACGCGTAACCCATTGAATCATCAATACTTATGCACTGGGGACAAAGCTGTGCATGAGAAAGGGGAAAAGGAACTTTTCAGGCTATTTAGACAAAGTGTTTCACATATTAAGGCTCTTCCCCTTATCTGTTGGGCTTTGTCTGTGACACAGAATGGGGTTTACAGCAACCCTCACCCTTGCAGGACCATGCAGTCACTCAAAGATGAGTGATTTTTGTGTGAGAGCATTTCCAAGTGTAAGGCTAAGGAAACATTAATGGTATATGATATCCAAAATAAACTGGGTTCTCTTCTATGTCAGTTCTATCAAGTGTCACTTCATAAAAGTTTGGTGGTTTTTTGTTATTGTTGTTGTTGTTGTTTTGTTGCAGTCACTGGGTGTTTTGTTGTTTGTTTGTTTATTTTTGTTGGGGTTTTTTTGTGGAAGGGCATTGGCTTTAAGTACTCTCATGTCTTGCAGCTCAGGTAAAGGGAAGGGCTCTACATTGAATAAATATATGGATTCTCCACAGCCCTTACTTATCAAATAAGAAACCAACCTTCAAATCATACATGCAGTTACCAGCTGACAAATGGTGAATTATTCTCTTATCTAATGTAGTCCAGTTGAGATTTTGTATCTGAGTTTATCTTTTTCTTGGTGTATTTTCACAGATGAATGATCTTGCCAATGAAATCCCCTTCCAGAGGGAAAGCTATTTGATTTCCATGGGTTATCTATGTATTTTATTGAGTCAGATATTTTCTTTTAAAAGTGTGATACTGGGAAATGTTAAAGTGCCTTTTAGGCTCTTTTCCCTCTTTTTGGCTTCTCCACTTCTGCATATGAAATCCTCCAAAAGATGGCTGTGAAATTCCAAACTGTGCTTGCATCCAGCTAGATGGAATACATATACAAAATAAAAGAAGGTTAGAGGATAAAGTTCAAGATCTTTGGCAGTCATGATCTCTCCAGGTCTTACCAACCCAGCTGTTACCACTGTCCTCAGTCATCCTGAATTTCTCGTGTCTTTTTTGGTGCTACCACGGAACTGCCAGTGAACAAATTCTCATCACTGATGGGATGAAATGTATGACAGAGCAGCAGAGGCTACTCCCAAAACCTACCTATGAGTTTCACTGAGCCTTTGAAGTTAACAGCAAGCAGGTAATCCTTCAAATGGCCATATCTTCACAGCATTGCTATCGGGATTTATTTCTCTTTTTTTTCTTTTCAAAATGCACTATGAGTACCATATGCTTTTCTGGGCTAGTACCAATATCCAGGGCTTTCACCATCATTGTCATTGCCATCATTCAACAGACAATATCTTTCCTGGATTGTGTTCTCCTACTTCCTGCTGGGAAAATGACTGAATTTTATTCATGTTATTTGCCTTGTGAAGGATCTGTTCCTGAAAGAAATTGTGGTCTCAAGAAACTGTGAGAGACACTCAGATTTTATACCCATCAAATGATAGGTAAAATATGTGTTCTCTTCTCATTTTTCACCTTCTTCTTTCATGCATTTCTTACAAAGATGCTAAATATCAGAAGTACCTTGTGCCCAAGCCTTGCTAGCCAAGCATGACTTGGCTTGGAGATTCCTAAAACTTTGTTGAAATATTACCTGTATTGGTACTCAAGCAAATTCTGCACATGGATGGTCTTCAACTGACATGGAAAATGAAATCTATGTGAATGGGTGTACAACAAATAAATTCATCTGGGAAATTTAGGGAATAGAGTTCAGTTTTGTATTGGTTATCAGCTGGAAATATTATCTGACTATCCAACTTATCCAATAATTGCTGCTGTCTCTAGAAAACTGTCTCTAACAAAATGACTCAGAGTAGATGGGGGTGATGGTATAGTAATTCTTGATTGGGTTCATGCTCCTATATGTGTATACAGGACAGCATTTTTTTCTTTTTGTGTGCATGGCACATTCCTAAACTGTAATTTCTAGACTCTCCAAGTTTCTCTGACTGCCAAATCCACCCACTGTGACTCTAGCAGTGTTTTGCATTAGCTGTTCTGAACAGTAAATATTATAAAGAAAATAACCAGCATTCAATATTCTGCTAATGCATTTAAACCACCAACCCCCTGAAATCACTTTTGACCAGTAGTATATTTCAAGGCCATTTATGACAGAACCCAATTTATCTTTTGTAGTTGTAGTCATTACTCTTAGTCCAGCAGTCACTGCAAACTCTGATAACCTCATTATCTTCCTGTACTCTACCTGCAGTATTTAAAATGTTAACATCTCTCCTTTGTTACTGGTTCAGCACATTGAATATGAAGCTGTGCTTGAAAATGCTGAAACCTTCAGAATGTAATACAAAAGAGGGAAAAAATGTATTTCCTGTTCTGCAGGATAAAATGAGGACAACAGAAATCTGTTGACATAGTTGCCACTGAAAGAATACACTGCACGAAAGGATATTCAGCAAAATGAATGTACACCAATGCTTGGCAGCATCCCAGGCTTTAAAATTAAATAGCAACTTAATTTTCTTTAGAAAGAACAGAGAGATAAAATTGAAGTTATTCTTCCTGAAGTTAAGAACACTGGACTTCTTATGTGCTCTTAAGACTTACAAAATCCCATTTGAACAATTAATATTTCTTGTAATATATAATAATACTTTTTAATAAGGAGATGCCATGTACAGCATTACTTTCTTGAAATGTTTCTATTTTAATTTTATTTATGGGCAAGTTCTAATGCTCAAATAAGTTACAGTGACACAAGTCATTGTCCAGAAGTTGAAAGTTACCAGAGGTGCAAATAAAGCAAATTAAGAAACATTGCAAAGAAAATTGTTGTATAAAAAGGTAGGGGGTGATATATTTCTTCGGAACTGCTAATAACACTGAGGTGACCTAGAAAAGTCCAAAGGCTATGATGCTAAACACCAAAGACCTCCTTATGATCAGCTGTGGCAAAATCAAGTACTCTTGACTGAGAAAGTCATGGTGAATGTTGGGGATTGTAGAACTAACCTATCCCTGTGTGAGTGATGGAAGAGACATCAGTTAAGGTCAGGCAACAGATTTCTCAAGTTTTGAATATAGAGTAAATTTTCTCATTTAAAAATGCCTCTTTTCTGTTCTCTTCAAATCAGCTCTCTGCAGAGATCAAGTAGCATTCTGTGGATACACAAAATGAGTTTGGGAAAGTATTTTGGATTAGGAAGATTGAGTTGGTAATGACAGAGCTTGCTGAGGATCAGAGAAGCAGTTTTAGTAATGAAGACAGGCTTGGGATTGGAGAAAGGATACAGGACAATAAAGGTATAATCAGAGGAGGAAGAAAATTGAGAGGGATTACACCTGCACGATGGGAATGGAATTCCCTCTGTGGGGCTGCTTCCAACATGCTCAGTAAATGTCCTGTGAAACACCTGTCTGAGCATGCACAGCCTTTTCCTGTCAGTTATATGGGCTGCAGCTTTCCAGAGAGCTGCAGGGAACACACTTCCTATGAGCGCTTGCAGCTCAGTACCTGGTCTCAGTACCCATGCTTGAAACAGTGTCAGGTTGGAAGAGACAATTTGCCAACAACAATTAAAACAATAGTGTTCTTTCTCACCTCCAAGGCACCTCAGGATGTTTTATCTTTTGGATCCTTTTGCGACAGACAGAGACAATAACACTAATTTCAGAAAGATAACTCTGGAATGTAGTTTTTGTCCCACAAAAAAAAAAAAAAAAAAAACAAAAAAAAAAACCAAAACAAAACAAAAGAAAAAAACCTCCACAAACAAAATAACCTACAACTTTTCCCTGTTGCCTGTTGCCACAGGAACATGTGGAAGCCAGACCTTCCACTGTTCAGAAGGCAGAAATCAAGAAGGGCTCTTTCTTTGTTCCACTATATTTGGAACTACATGTCTTAGTGGATATTTGGAAAGGAAGAGCAGAGCATCCATGATGCTGCATACTTATTTTCCTCAACTGTAAGTTTGTCCCTATTGTCTAAAATTACATTTCTTTCCTGATGGGTTGAAACTTCATCAGCTGAAGTGAGAAATGGTTTGCAGTTCAGCTGGGAATCGGCAATCCTCAGTTTAATACTCTCTTTCAAGATATATTGAGTTTAGGAGAGCTACTTACTTCATATTTATGTAATGCTCTACTTGTTGGTACACTGTTAGTACACTGTTTCAACAAATCAAATCAGTTAAGTGCTCTCTTTGCAGGCTGAGGATGTCAGGTTCCACAAAAGAATATATAAATAATTTGCATCATCCAGGCATGGAGAATTATGGTTGTGGCTCTCTCTCTTTTCTTTCTTTTATTAATTATATGCTGTGTTGCCCCACACAAGTGGCGTGCCAAGTGACTGTAGGCAAAGCATATGGTCAAAATGCTGTGCTTTGTCAGCTAAAACTCCCTCTCTTTTAAAACAATGTTACATCTTTAATTTATTACCACTTTTCTGTGCTCTGGGAAAGCTCCTGTGAAGGAGGGTGTTGATTTCCAGGCTCAGTTCCTCAGGAGTTTGCTTTATAAGGTGAACTCAAGCAGTGCTGTGAACATCTCAAAGTCTTCCTTCATCTGCTCAGGGGTTAGGAAAGTGTTGGAAAAGCTTTCCCCTGCCATCTGAGTCTCAGATTCGCTCATGTTAAGTGATGCACCACATCTTGGGGAGATTCTCTTCTGAGGCTGATGTCCACTTGTACCAGCTTCTGCACTCTGCACAGAATTTAGCCTGGATTAATCAGAATGTCTATTCTTTATCTTTATCTTTATCTTTATTCTCTATTATGCCAGGATGGCCGTGAGACTTTACATACTGATATCTGTGAGGATGGCACAATGTTTGAAAAGCAAATGGCAAAGTTAAATACTGTAGCAGAAGATGACTAAAAAATAAAGCTTCTGAAACATATTACAAATATTTGTGGTTTGCAAAGCAGCAAGAAAAAGACAGAATTGCCATTTAAGAAAACATTTATAATGCAACTGGATGACTCTGTGACAGATTAAACATTTTCATCCTGAAAGAAAACATAGCTATCTGGCCAGAATTTAGTAAAGATGAGGAAACCCTTTGCATATATATATATGTGTTATACTTTATGGGAAATTCAGGTGGTAGATATGATTTAAGGTGGCTCTGATATCACACAATTGTAATGGGGCAAGTGACAGAGGAATTTTTTAAATTGTGCAGTCAAAACTAGAAGAAACTGGAAAGTGACATACCAGTTTTATTTCATGTCTTTTTCAGTTATTTTTGCAATACCTACAGCTACACTAAAAATACTTTTGCTTGGGGGAAAAGAAAAAAAAGGTTTGCTTAGTGCAAAGTTTTAATATTTTGATTTCTTGGCTCAGGTGCTGAAATTCATTTGACTTCAGAAATTTCTTTCTGATGTAGTGACTGAGCTTTTCACAACTCGGAACACTACATCAAATTAATGAATACAACTAAATTATCTGATGGCATTAACCAGCTAAGTCTGTCTTTTGCCATTATGCTCAGAGGGGCAGCGGTGCATGTGTGTGCAAACACTGGCCTCGTTGGGGAGTGCAACTGAGTGCAGCACTGGTGACCTCTTTCTGGGGAAGGCAAAGCCAGAGATGTCATTCTGGAGTACTGGAATATGATCCTTCTGTTTCATGTTCTGGCTTTTGATCTAACATGGCAATTACCAGTGAGTTTGGGCACTTTTTTGGAGTTAATTATTATATTAAACATTGCACAAGGGAGATTGGTTAATACTTTCATTCATATGCATACAGGATGATTTAAATACGAAGTTGGGAGAGTTTTACTGTGAATATTTTCTTCACGTGAGAGAGAGGAATCTTCTTTTCAAAAGCAGGGTCCTTCATGTTGTGTTCCACTTCTTTACATGTTCCTCTTTCACCAAAGGTCAGAGAGCTTCAGGCTTGCATACAGCCTTCAAACCAAAGGCAGATAGGAAGCACAAAGATATTCCTGCAGATTTACAGCCACCACAGAAATCACAGACAGCAGGACCTTCCCACTGCTGAGCGGACACTCAGTGAACTCTAATGTATTTTTAATTATGCCATCAACAAAAGGTCTTGAGAAATCTTTATAAGGTTCAGTGTTTCTAGAAAAATTACTTTTTGGTTCATTGGAGATGAAAGGTATATGAGTGGATGGATTAAACATATGCCTCCCCTTTGACCAACTGTTAAGAACCACTAAGAGAAACCTTATCTTCTATACCTCATGTTTATTCCATATGAAAAATTCTGAAGAAAATCTTGAAGAGATTTGGGTGGGGGTGGGTAGGTCCAGGAATTTGAATTCCTCTCAAAATGAAAATGAAAGGTAAGAAGGTTCACCTTGGTAAGCACTTGAGGGACATTTTGAAAGTTTGAAATGGACACAGGAAACAACTTTTTCCTCATATTCATCAAGAACCTAGAAATGGCTTGTGGAAACTTAAATGCTTTGTAAGACTCACAAAATGGAGACCAAGCACACACATGACATGAAGAAGTTCTTTCCAGCACCCTGACTGTTCTTGTTCAAACTCAAATTACTGACAAGGGTTCTAATAATTTCAGGAAGAAAGAGACTCATATATTCTGAGACTACAGAGGCTGAAATTTGGGGCTTGGTTATTAAACAAATAGGTTAGTCAGGAGATCTGAAAGGGAAGATGTAAACAATTTACATTCTTAGTGAAACTGGAAGCCTTTCCATAATGTTTGCTTTTTTTTTCATGGCTCATTTGAACTCACTGGAATCCCACCCAGTAAAACATAAGTTCCCTAAATGAGTTTGGTATGTGTCAGACATGCAACAGCTTTGAGTGTTGAAGGTCTGTGGTGCAAGACTCATCAGTACCTTTTGTATTCCAGCCCCTCGGTGTAGGGCAGGAATGTCTCTGGTAGGACTGGATTTGCTTTTTTGCCAACAAAAGGCCTATGAAGATTTGCAAATTTAGCAAACGGTTGCTTTCATAACAAATATTTTGGCTTGTACCCCACGTAATCCATGAAACACCACAGTGATTTCCCTCAAATCCACCCAGCACAACAATAAATCTGTTAAAATCTAATACACTGTCTGCTAAGATGGAATGTGCCTTTTTTTTTTTTTTTTTTTTTTTTTTTTTTTTTTTTTTGAGGAACACATTAATCTTAAGTCTTCAACCTAATACACAGTAAAACTTACAAAAGATATCTTCAGATATCTTTAGCTGTATTTCTACTGCTTTCATTGAGCTTTGTTTTCCACACTCTGGTAGCTGTAAAACCACGGTGACAGTACAGAAAAGAGCAAAACCTCTGCTGTATCTCGCTGTAAAGTCTATTTGAAGGGTTTGTTAGGTCTGAATTATTTTAGAAGAACTTGTCTTCTTGGGTTTCTTTTCCCTTTGAAAACCATGGGACAACTTAATGGTTTGTCTAAAATAGTATGTGTAGGATTTTTCAGTTAGACACCTTTATTTCAGCAACATCCAACATTATTTCCTACTTAACAGAGAAGACAGAGACAAAGACCTCAGCATTTCTAGAGTTCTGACTCTTCTCTGATCCAAAAAGTGTTTCAGTTACCATTCTCTCCAGTCCAAAAATTTTAAAGCCAATTCTCTGTTGTGTTTGAGCAGCCATATGGAAGTGCCAACTGAGTCAGAATTATGATTTTGCTAAGAAGAAATACTGGCTAATCCCATTTATTTCAGCATGACTTTTTCTCTCACATACTAAATCTTGTTCTTAGCATCCCCAGATGGGAGGAGGAGAACACAGAATCATGGAATGGTTAAGGCTGGAAAAGACCTTTGAGATTGTCAGTCTAAGCTATAACCCAGCACTATGTTCACCACTAAACCATGTGCCCGTAGGCCACATCTGCAAGGTTTCTGAACAGTATGTGTTCAAAGGGTTTGTGAATGCTCCCATAGCACTAGGAGAGGTACCTTGCCCACTGCAGAAGCTGCATGTGGTCCCACCTTATCACAGTCTGCTTTTCCTGCATCCTTCCACTTGCTCAATTTTTCCTCTAGGTAAGGGGAAGGGTACATTTTTAAAGGTGATATCCTTTCAAAGAAAACAGCGCTCTGAGATCACATAAAATTGGTGTTGAGATGCCTAATTGGAAGTGATTTGGTCTTGCTAATTACTTGCTTGAGTGTTTTATTTTCAGCTGTCTGTCCCCAATGTTCAACAGCCATCATCATCGGGGCATTGTTTTTGCAGCTCCCTCAAATTCCCTTTCAAAATGATGTCTAAACTTCAAACTGTTTTCCTTGCAGGAAGGTCTACAGAGATTTACTGGAATCATGGGAACCACAACTAGTGAGCAGGCGAGAGGAAAAGGCCCCATTATTGGCTCTGTCAGGAAAACTCTGCTCGTAATTAAATTCTGCCTAAGATTTATGAACCCAGTGCAGTCGGCTTGATTGGGCTGCTTATCAGTTTAGGGGAACCTCATTATTTCAATTTTCAAGTGAAATCTGTTTCAGAACAGACACAACTCAGCAGGATCTTTTATTGAAATATTTGGTCTGCTTAATAATGGGTGGCTACTTGTTAATTATTAGGGTGGGGAAGCTGGGCTCATTACTGGGATGAGTAATCATGTCATCCCAATATTTTTCACATCAGTTCTTTGAAAAAGTCAAGTAAGACGTGAACAATAACAAGAAAATTCATGCAAGCTCTGAACTTTCAAGTGAAATGAGTAGTTTTTCACTTCAGTAAAAAGAGTAAGAAAAACCCCACTTTTTAGTTACAAAAGAATTAATATATTTTTCTGTATAATCTGTATAAGGACATTAACACTTCTACCAGCTACACCAACAATAAAAATAGAGTAGCAATTGTTTCACATTTGCATTCAATCTATAAAACCTAAAAACATATCTCTGGTCACTTGTTAAGGCAAATACAAGTAAAAGATTAGCCAATTTGAAAACACAGTGAGATTTGGTTCAAAAACAGGAGAAAAGTGAACATCATTGGAACAAATCTCTGGTGTTCCTTGAGAGCCTTGTAAAGGTTTTGCAGCCAAAGCTGAAAGGAATACTGGGATGGTTTTCTAACACTACTGGAGCTGTGGCACCCCTTAGGTACTTGTTAAATCAGGTTATTTCCTTTCATCCTCTTGTAACTATATTATCTAGTGACCAGCCCTTGTATGAAATCAAAAGTAGAATTATTTCCATTTAAAAATACAGACTGCTCCATTGTCTTTTATTGTTTCTTAGTTGCATGTTCTTCCACTCCACTGGAATGGATGGAATTGTTCAGTACAATCAGGTGGTGATCACTTGAAGAATCTCTTCCCCTCCACCCAGCCAGTTGTTGTTCTTGCCATACCTGACAATAACAGTTTTGTTGCTTTTAGACTTTTTTAAAGGGTGCTTTTCCTGAGTTCTCCAAAATTTCACAGAAAAATTCTCCATATCTTTGCTGCTACCAACTCTGCTATCACTAGTCAAACACCACTTGATAAACACTCCAGGTTTTTTTTTTTTTGTTTTTTTTTTAAACAGGAATGAAGTGAAATATAAACATTTCCTGCAAAAGTACATATAATAGAGGTTTGTTTGCCAAGTGGTTTTATTTTCCTCCTTGGCTGTGACTCTCAGAAAATGTTTAAACAGTAATGTAAAAATAAATGAATAGATTTTCTTCATTACTATTTTCTTTCCCTGCAAAAATGTGTGCCTCAGGGACACAGGGGTAGAGAACAGATTAATAGGGAAATTTTAGTGGGAGCCCCATGTTAAATATTGGCAGTACATCACTGTACTGGAGGAAAATGAAAGTTGGTGCCCATGGAGCTCTGCCTGATAACTGATTGCAAGACGCCTTCAAGGCTGCAATTTATCTTCAAGAAATAAAATAATTAGATCTGTGTAAGCTTAGTCTGTCTCTCTTCAGTAGAGAGGCAGATATGATTTCATTATTCAATTCCTGTGAGGTCATTAGTGAAACCTGGAAATCTATTCAGCCTGCCTGTGTTAGCTTGGCTTCCAAGGATGAGAAAAAAGAATAAATCTATCCCTAACAGTGTCAGAGAAGAACCAAAGCCCTACAGTTTATTTGGGCACACTTAGGAAGGAAAAAGGGGAGTTCCTTGGTGCTGCATTGCCATCATGAGTCTCAGGAAAGTGCCTACTGTGCTGTCTGCTTCCTAAATATGAACTCCTCTCCTACTCACAAAAGTAACTTGCAGGGTCTTGCAAGTTCTGTGATATTAACACATACTTCTTAACTCTGGGGCATCATCAACACCTACACTGGCCAGGTATTTCTAAAGTAAAAGCTAGTATTTACCCAATGTTTTCCAAATACCTTTTTTTTTTTTTTTAATAAGAAAAGATTTTACTGAGAGAAAATCCTTCCCATGGGGGAAATGGGATAAAAACACACGGTTTGGGGTTTTTTTAAAGTATACTTTTACGTGTGAAAGGTTATCATCTGTCACCATCTCAAAGTGTTAGCTCCTGTTTCAATGCAACAAGGTGTTACATAAGGCTTCAATCACTTCGCCAGCCACAGAGAGGAAAATCAAATGTTGTATATTTGATCTATCCAAACTACCTCACATTTATTACACATGGGTAGCACCTAACACCTTCACCCAGCCACAGAGCAGCCAAGGAATGAGCTTTCTGCATTACTCCACTACCAGGTATTGTAGGAGCTTTTTTGTCATACCCAGGAATATCTGTTAGGAGATGATAACAGGAGGTAGGAGCATAATTAAGGACTGGAACATTGCAAGGGAAATTCATTTTGTGTTTACAGGAGCAGCTGTATTTCAGGCTAACCCAATCCAGCTCTCCTGATTTCAGAGTGGCAGCAGAGGAATGAGCATGTTTTTGTTGAAAATGCCAGGAAGGGAAATATGAGGAAGAACTGCAGAGCGGGATCCAAACCAAGAGCAGGAAGATCAGAGCAATAACAATGAAAAAACACTTCAAAAATATAAAAGGGAAAGCAGGAGCAAAGCAGAAGAATAATGTTGGGGTTATCATAGCAGAATTTGGAGTTTTGTCCTTTTTGTATTTTTTCCTGGAGGCTGCAGAGACAGTGAATAGGAAAGCAGAGCATTAATTCAGTCTAAAAAAACCTATGTGTCCATGCCGAGCTGTAGGAATCCCTCCTATTGTTTTTTCAGATTGAATTCTCAGAAATGTTAAGAGTTACTTTTGAAGTATCTCTCAAATCTTTCTTTTCTCCCTCTCTATTTATGTGCTCCCAAGTGTTATTTATTTATTTATTTGCTTACTTATTTATTTCCATCTATACAATTGGAAATTATAACCCTGAATACAATTAGATATTAATTGCACTGCTAAGGGAAAATGTTTCCTTTCATCATCCCCTTCCCCCCAGTTCAAGTGCTGTGCTGGGCTTTTCTTGCCAGCTGCATCACAAATGGAAACAGCCAGAGGAGCCATTTACATCTCGTTATGAGGTTGTGAAACAAGTCTACCAAGTGCCTTGTTCTCGAAAAAGTCGCTGGGATGTCACTGCTTAGGACAGTATTAATGGTTAAGCGGGTTTGGGCATGCCACTGGAACCAGCTCAGGAACAAGCAGAGGATGTGCAGAATACAGTGTGCAGAGCAGCCTTTGCTCATATTCCTGTTCCCTGGTTTTGATTAGGCAGCATAGGCTGCAACCCACTGACATTGCCTGTCTCCTGCCTAGGAGCTCGCTGTTGTGTGCATGGCTGTGCCAGGTTTCCAGCCTCCTTTCTGGACACTTATTTAAATCAGATGTCTGCACTGTAGGCCCTGCAGCTTGCCTTGGCTGTAGGGGGAGGGCTAAACAATCAGCACAGCGCTGTTCACTTATGGATACCAGCCTCGAAAGGGCAGGAATTAAGAAGGAAGTGACAGCAGCAGCAAGGATTTTTATGGTCACATTGGAGAGAACTTGGGTGTGAAATCTCACTGCAGCATCTGAAGGGGCTTGTGCCCTGAACAGGGAGGAGTGCCCCATGTGAATTTTCTCAATAAACCCCTTCTGTGAGAGACGTGCAACGCTGGTGGCAGCATCAAGAAGGGAGCTGATGAAGGCAGAGAACAGCTCTGCTGGTCTGTGTTGAAGAGCTCCCTGCATCAGCCCAGATGCTGGATCAGACGGTAACCACACATAGCCTGGAACACCAAATTTCTGCACTAACCAGCAGATTTTGTGTTATGACTGGCCACCAAACAACAAAGCCATCCAACTCTATGTTTCCCTTAATCATCACAAGTGCTTACTTTGTATTAAAATGAAATGCCTGCAGGACTAGATCATAACAAGAGAAATGATAAATCTTGTCAGAAATCCTGCTTGCCCTGGCAGGATTCAGGCTCTGTGGTTTTGGCTATAGCGCATCCGCGCCCTTCTCTGCACCGAGGGCATCACACGAGTCTATTTAAGGTTCAGGTTTGGCTCTCCCCCAGCTGCCCTGGAACCTGTTTAACTTTCCCTTTAGAGACCAAAAAGTACATGCTTCCAGGGGCAAACTGAGGCCCAAAGGAGGTGCTACAGCAAGATGGTTTAATCCTCTGGTTTTGTCAAATGTAAATGTTTTTGAGGGTCTGGTGCCAGACTCAGAGCATGTTCTGGGTAGTTGTCCCTTGATGTCCTGAGGTCTTGCCTGCTGCTGGAGGTCCAGCCCCATCTCCACATCTCCCTCCTGCACGCCTGGGTTTCCTTCCCAGGGAAGGCAAGGCACAGGCAAAGAAATATTTGTGGGCATATCTCATCCTGATGTAAGTTCAGAGCCCAGCTGGGCTTAGCACAAATCCTTCTAGCCTGTATGTTTTGAAAGGGCCAGTATGTGAAACTTGCCACCAAAGACAATCTCCTAAGTGCCAGAACTGTTTCTGGGAAAATAAGCTGTGTTGTAGTCTGGATGTGTTCTTGTTTTTATCTTTCTGTAGAAAAATGTCTATTGGAGGCTTGTGTCTTCTTGATATTTTATCAGGGGATTTCATACTGTCCTTGGAGTTATTTTGGTTTGCAGGGTAGAGAACAATGGAGGAATGATAATATCAATTGCTTCCTCATATTGTTCTTATTTTTTTTCCTCCTATGTTTTGGGAAATAGTTGAATTTTACATAAGGCAGCACACTGAATAGTCATCTGTTGTCCTGGGGTCAGTTCATGCCAGACAAATTACTCTGGGAAACAATTCCCTTCTGACCTTCATTTTTATGGATACTTGTATTAGTTTGGATTATGTGGAGCAGTTTCGTAAACATATTTTTACCCTGTGCTTTTCATCACATATTTTGTGAAGTGCAGTAAAAGGACAGCACATCTTTGTAGAGTTTGGGCGTATTTTTGTATGATGAACTGGTAATGAATCTGCAAGTTAGATTAAGGCTTGATGTAAATTTACCACAGATTGCAATATAAGCTATAGTCAAATGACATAATTTTCCCCAGATTTTATTTTGTTACTCACAGTATTTTACTTAGACCATCCAGTAAATAAGAATGATAATTCCACAGCATTTCATAAAATTAATTGCATTTCATTTATTGGTAAGAAATGATGGCCACCAAATTCCAGATGTGAAACTGTAAAAGAATAAAGGGAGTTCCAAAATCACCCCTCCAGGGACTGTATTTTTTTTTCCAGAATAGCTATTCACTGATCTCAGAAAGCATGAGAAGGTGCACACCAAAAATTGGAGGGATTTCTGATTGCATTCACTTCTACCCACTTCTCATTCCTTTTGTTTTGTTTTCTTTTGGTTTTGCCAGCTTTTAAGCAAGACGACAAAAAAATTCCTTTGCTGCTTTTGAAAGTTTATAAAACAATTGCACAAACAGCGTTTATTCCTCCAGCTCTGCCATGGTTCAATGGGTCTTTTCTGGTCTTAGGGAAACAACCTCAGCAGATGTTTTTCATCACTGCTACAGTACCAGGAATGTGACCAGGAAAGAAGGTAGTGTGCCCAGAGAATTCCAATTCCAGCCTGGGTGCTGCAGTGGCTCAGGGAATATGCAGAGAGTTCCCTGGCAATAAACAAAGGATGACTTGTCTGGCACCAGAATTACAGAGGAATTTAAATGCCTTATCCTAACTTTGCACACCCTCTCTCACACTGGTCTGTGAGCCTAAAGACCAGAACAAACTCTGCGGGCCATTGTATTAGGAAAGTAAATCTCTTAGCAGGGATGTCCCTGGTTAGTCATTTTGTGGTTTGATAACAATTTTCTCCACTAATCCGTCTTCCTTAAATAAACTGAACTGCTTTGTTGTTTGGATTGAGATGACCCAGACTGGCTGTGAGTAATTTATTTTTTCAATTAAGACATCTTTATGATTTTCTACATTTGTTGACTGGGCTATGAAGGCAAGTTCCCAGAAAATCTTTGAGATGGTGCAGGGAGGACAGGGTGAGCTGAGGGAGGGAGAGAAAGAGATTGCTTCCTCCAGCATGTTAATTTCATTGTGATAGACACAAACCAAACCCAAAACCCCCTTTCTGAGCGGCTTTTTGTTTGTTTGTTAGATTTTGTTATTTGTTTTGTTTTATAGGATGAGATTTACAGGATGTGTTACAGAGATTTTCTTTGACATCAAATGTCATTTTCACTTTTCCAGCAGCAATCAGGCCTGCCTGATCAGACAACCTGTATATAGCACACACCTTTGGTATGCAGATCTGATGGAATCTCGTGGTGCAGGGTATGCCTCTTCCAAAATTCTGCTTCTTTGTGCCCTGGACTGTCACAGCCTTTGCTGCTTCTATCCAACCAGCCACATTACTGCTCCTTAAATTGAATGCAAGGAGCAGACTATGTTCTGTATGTCAATATTTTAAAGTCAGATCAGGCAAAATTGGCTCAAGGAACAGACAAAGGGACAGAAACCAGGATGGGCAGGTGTTTAAGGTATCAGACTGAGGCTTGGCAGATCTGGTTTCAGTTTCCAAACCTGTCAAAGAACTTTTGTACTATCTCCAACAAGCTGCTAAGTCTTTTGGGCATCAGTTCTCCAGCTATAAAGTGTGGGATGATATCATCTTGCCTTGAAGAATAATTGTGGGGATGAATTTGTTTGCTAGGGCTCCACAGTAAGATGGCAAGGGCTATTGCTTGCAGCCTGATCTCACAGAAATTATCTCATTGCTTAGTGGTTTAGCTTCCAAATCTGCCAAATGGGAGTAATAACTTTGCTAACTCTTCAGGTCTGTTATGAAACTTACTTCAGGAATATTTGAAAAAAACACAACACTTTCCTTTACATTCTACTTTCTCTCAAGGGAGTCCAGGGTAAAACAGCAGCTCCCTCACAGTCACCAGAGAGTTTTATGCTGAAGGGGCTTGGCGCAAATATCTGAGCCAGTTAAGGCTTTCCAATGTAAACCCTCAAAGAAGGGATCATTTAATGATTACCATCTTCATTTAGATTCCTCTTAGTCTTTAGCCTTGCATGTTGTAACTCTGGCTCATAAGTTTCCCCAGCAATTTTCTCATGTTGAATTTGTTATTCCAAGAACAGGAGAACTGGATTCATTAGTTAAACTCCTATACAGCAGGAAGAATTATGCCAACAACTGATTGTCAGTGCTTTTCTCTTCAGGACTGCACTTAGTCTCTGCTATCATTTGAGCACTAAAATCACTTTCAAAAAGGAATAGAGAAGTGATTCCCAATTAAAGAAGTAATAAATAAAAAAGGTGGTGAAACCTCTCCCAATTTCTTCAAGTTAGAATCTTGGAAATTAAGACGATGCAATAAGTTTGAGAGATGCATTCTGATGTCTTATGTGCACTATAGGAATATTTCCTCCCCCAGTATAAATTACACATATGTGTGTTTTTATACACATTCCCTCTTTCTTGTCAAGCCACATTTTGTTGCATTTTTGGATGTCCAGCTGTTCTTCTTAAAACCTTAAACCAAATCACAGTAATTGGAGTGCAATTTACATTCTGAGGCAAGATAGGAAGCCTCACTTCAAAGTCTCCTGGAGTTCTGAAGTCAATTCTCCCATTATTGATGGCAATACAAAAGTGCAGCTTTGGTGAAAAACCACTCCCGTACAGAGATGTCATTTCTCACAAAAAGATCTATGGACTCTAGATCTATTGGATCTATGGGTTTGCTTTAGTAATCAGAATATGCTCACTGCATACCTGAAAGAGACAAACATGTTGCACTGTGACAACCCCAAAATTTTAGAAGCTGTCTTTGTAGCAACACACATATGCAAGCTAAGTTTTTATTAATATTATTTATTGATTACTATTTAGACATTACCTGTGCTAATTTCCCCTAAAAAATGCTGGGCCTTCACATCCCTATACAATGCCCAGTTGAGCTGTATCAACTTTTTCTTTCTCAGCAAAATTCCTAAAAAGGGAAATCATGTTATTCTAGAACAAGCGAGGGTTAACAGTATGCTTTTTTT
>WEIU01020892.1:1374543-1404199 GCA_013389925.1 Aegithalos caudatus
GTGGGTGTGTGTTTTGGTTGATTGGTTAGTTGGTTGGGGTTTTTTTGCTGGTGGGCTGCTTCTCCAAGCCAAGGCACGTATTTTGAGGATGACTACAGGATAATGAAAAACTTGTAACAATTTTCCAGGCAACTGCATCGCTTCAGAAAAACACACTTGGTTCCTTGTCTGCTATTTTATTTTACTAAGTCAGTGATATTTGGTCCAGATATCACCCAGAGTTTGGTTCTGTCCTGACACTGTTTTGAGGAGACTCTTGTTAGCATTTGGCCTTTTACTAAGCCCACAGCCTGTTGTCACTAAATGAGGCATCATTTTAAGAGGAGTTGGGCAGTCATTGAAAGAGGCAGGGATCTGAATGACCTACCAACCCAAGGAGGGTGGCAAACATGAACACAATGCAAGTTCTAAGCCATCACCTAATCATGGTTGGTGTGTTTGACTGGGAGTGATAACTCTGCAGTGATAATCCCATATTAATTCCCCATGTTTCTCTCCCAGTCACCACTGGTGGGTTGTTTTCTGCCTTCTACTCTGATTGTCTACTCTGAGTAGCTCAAAGTGTGCAACTCAGTGTTTGTGTATGGCATTTATGACACGGCACAAAGATGCTTTTGTGACTGTTCAGCATGGTCAGTCACACGGGCAACGTGCTGCAGATAATACATGCAAGTGTAGAGATTAATTTACTGAAATATGAACCTGTATTTTATATTTTACATTTAAGCAGGCATAGTTTGGTTCAGTTATCCATAAAGATACATTGGTTGAAGTTTTTAAATGTTGGAGTACTTTAGCCTGATGTCTTTATAAGAATTTTATAAAAATCTGCATGTCTTGTCCACATGCTTTTCAAACCTCATTGTGTTTCTTCAAAATAATATCTGTGTTACCTGATGTTGGAGCATTTCAATACTGTTCCTTATGCGGTTCACATTTTATCTTTTCATGAAAAAAACATCTACCAGCTTTGCTGCATCTGTGGTCTAGCCACTCAAGCTTTCCACCCAAAATGATTCAAAGATCACTTCTTTTACTTGGAGGAATTACTGATTTCAAATAATTTTATAGTAATCTGTCTGTTGACTCAAGCTATATATAAATTCAGGAGGTTTTAGCTTCTGTTAAGGGTAAATTGTGAGGAAAAAGAAGTCAATTCTCTGCTATTTTCTTTATCTCGTAAATTTAACTTATAATAAACAGAAAGATATACTAGAATTTACGTGTAACTGGGATTTGGTTTTAAGGAAGAGGGAAACCTTTTTAGAGGTAGTTTTTACCTGAGGACAATTCATCTGCCAATGGGATCAACCTAGGGTGTTGAATCTTAGGGCTGAGCCTCCTAAGGGAATGTTCAAAATCAATCACACCTTTAAAATCTTTTCCTCTACGTGGCAACTTGTGAAGAAAAAGGTTCTGTCCTCTCTGTAGCCACATTAGGGATATCTAGATTCCAGTGAAAACTCTTTCTGGAATTTTCTATCCGTTCCTAGGGAAGAAAGTTTCTAACCATGAAGAAAGTACATATGAAAAATGTGAGTAACTTACATCTGCAAAGCCGCACTGAAATATCCTCCCTTTTGTGATACCAAGCTGGAATGGAGATTTTGGGAAGTAAATTCAAGTGCTGTCCTTTTTCTCTCACTGCAGAGAATTGATTTATTAGGATGGAATGCTAAAAACATTTAAAATCAAACAATTATTCCATTTTCCTTGCATATCTTAAGAATTATCAGCATCTGCAGATAAAGACAGGTATCAGGCCTTGTGTTCCCATGAATTCAAAGTTAAAAACACTTCTAAGTAAACCACCATGATTTAATACTTTCTGTGCATTTGACAACTTAAATTATCATACAGATTTAAAGCCAGAGATCCTGGAAAGCATGTGTATGTATTTCCATCTTACTTCTCTGATCTGCTCTTTCTCATTGAAAAGCTCCCAGGGGTGATGACTTCTATTCTCTTACTCTAATTCATAGATAGAGTTTGAAGTTGACAGATATACAGCTTTTGATCATGGTTTGGAGATTAAAAAAAAAAAAAAAAAAAAAAAAAAAAAAAAAAAAAAAAAAAAAAAAAAGCATAAAATGAAAAGATACTTTTCTCCATGGAGAATAAAATGTCATGTGAGGCTTTAGCTGATGGTAATTATAATATGACTTAGTTATGATATCAATTAAAAGGTTTTTTATGCCCTTAACATGGCACAAGTTATTTTATTCCTTTTTCTGAAGTTTATTATGCCTTTTTTAAAAGCTTCACAAGGTTTTAAAATTTTTTTATGCTTTTGGACCATGAATTGATGACTGTGTACCATTCTTACATAAGTTTACAGAATATAGAAGCTTTGACAAAGAGCCATATGGGACGAATTGTTGAGATTCTTTGTTGTTGGGGTTTTTTTTCCCTACTCTTTATTTTTTCTTTATTTCACCTTTAGACTTAAAAGAAAGAGAAATTAATTTGTGAAGCTGAGCTGGGAAGATTAAAAAAGAAGAATTTAGACCTGTTGAGATACACTTCAGTAGTTTTCAGTGATATAAATGGCCTCTGACTTTGTGACTTTATTTTTATCAAGGCAGGGAGATCCAGTTTTCTCTCCTTTCTTTTGAATATGATGCATTAAGAAGCAACTGGACCCATTCAGACAGGGCTAGCAATTCTGGAATGTGCAATGTGACAACTAAAAAGGGGGACCTGGAGTTTCTATCTTCTTATGTTTTTGTTGTTGTTGTTGTTGTTGTTTGGTGGTTTGTTGGTTTTTTTTTTGGTTTGGTTTTCTTGGTTTGTTTTTTTTTTTGTTTTGTTTTGTTTTTTTTTTTATTTTTTTAAATTGTTGTTGTTTGGGTTTTTTGTTTGTTTATGTTTTTGTTTGTTTTGTTTTTGTTTTTGTTTTGGTGTTTTGTTTTGTTGTGTTTTTTTTTGCTTTTTTTTTTGTTTGGTTTGGTTTCTTATCTTTTACTACATAGGGATGAGGAAAACTCACAAGCTATTTATCCTGTCTCCAGCTCTTGAAACTTCTGCTCAAATGAAACAAAACTCAAATTGAATTATTCCCTGATCTGGATTCCAAATTCAAATCTGGCCAAAAAATGCTATAAACTATGGGCTATTTCATTGCTGTTAGGTTGCTACTTTTCAACATACATTCTGTTTAGTCCGTTGCTTTTAGGTGTGTGGCAGAAGGGAACAGATTTGAGCCAGCGGTGTCCTGGTGGCCAGGAAGGCCAGTGGCATCCTGGGCTCCCTTCCAGCCTGACCCAGTCCTTGATTTTGTGATTTAGATCAGGATCAACTTGAACTTTGGCATGCTTTATTGACAGACTGATTATCAGCAGCTGTCAGAGCAGTGATTAAGAGTCACAGCAGTAAAAAGCTTCAGTCTAAAATTTGGAAAAATGAACGCTTTTCATCTGTCTCTTTTCAGCTGTATCTAGATAGAACTAATGAAATTACTTGGAAAGCTCGTCCCTAAATTAATCCTGATAGGAATGAAGCCAGTAAGTGCCATAGCTGAAACTCTTTTGTTGTATTGACAAAGTAGATGTGAACTGAATTTTCCTGTATAACTTCCTTAAAATGGAACTACACTACAAATTAGAAATAAAATCTGCTAACTTCATGCCACTTACCTGAGTCTCCAGAAAAACAGAACCACCTGAAGAACTATTTTAACCAAGGAAGAGACTTTATATCTTAATTTTTCCCTGGTCATGATAGCAGAAATAGTTGACCCATTGAAACCAGCAAATACAAGAATGAGGGAAGAAGCCATAGAAGATGTTGAGTTTTTTTGGATGTCATCTTGTTATAAAACTTGATTTTCTAGAGGTCCTCAGATGCTCAAAGATACCCTTTATACTTCCTTTTCTGAAAAGAAAATTTGAGGAAATAATTGTTTTTTAAATTATGAAAAGGAAAACAAAACAAAACAAAACATGAAGAAAAATTCCAAATTGATTTAAAGTTTGAAACTCAGGTTCTGGAATCCTGTGTCCAAAATGCTCTAATAAAGATAAGAAGGCATAAACTAGATAACAGCTATAACCAAAGCCCAAAAATGTCTTCTACAAACGAGAGTCTTGTAAGGTAACTAGGTTTTAACTAAAATAAATGAAATTTAGATGAAACACTTGTAATGGAACTCTGCTGAGAATGAGGAAACAAAGCAGGGGTGTGTGATGGAAGTCTGTACATTAATGAGTGCTTTCAGATGCTGAGTTTCTGGATATTAGCTGCTTTTCATAACTGAGAATGAAACCCTCTTGTGATCAAAACAGATGGAGAGGAAGAGGAAATGTCAAGGTTTGAATGATATATGAACGTGTTTCTCCACTCCCTGCTTTCCCATACCTGAGCTGATCATCCTCTCCTGGAGAAGGAGCAGAAAGAATCCATTTAACTGAAATCAGAGAAATATAGTTGTTATCTCTGCTCAGCTATTCTCACTTGGAGGGTTTTTTTGCATACCCCATATCCTTGGCAAAGGATTTGTTGTTTTCCACACAAACTTCCTAACTTTTGCTGTGCTGATTCCCCAAAGTCACCATTAGTATAATGGGGGTGTGAAAGGGAAACACTCTTCTTCAGTTTCATTCTGAAAATTAGCCACAATGGGAATTAGTTTATTTTTAATTTAACTAGAATATCAAATTCTAGAGGAAAAGAAAAATACACATTTTATGTGGGATACCAAAGCAACATTAGAAGAGAAAATAAAATTGAATAAGTTGCATTAGTTAAATCAGCCAAAATTCCTGCATATCATTAAATGATATGGTTAAAAGGGTGACTACTGTGACTGACCTGGGATGCCCAGAGAGAGCTCAGCAGATTTGTAAACTTTGTATTTCTTCAATTTATTTTCTAAGCAATTATTAGTGAGATGTTCTGCCTTCCTAGGCAACTGTTAAAAGCATCTTCTTTGTATCAAAAAGGAAAGGTCACTAATATTTTTGAGCAAAATTTCATCTATTATGTCAGCAATATGATGGCTAAAAATCTAAGTATTGGATTCCCTGAATGATTAAAAGACATGGGATAAAGCACAGTCTGATAACAGAAATACATGATAACCTTTATAAGTAATGCTTATTTGAGATCTGCCATTGGTCTGAGTTGATTTTGTAGTTATTGTGGAAGTTTTTTAGCTTGATGTATGAATGTTTGCCATAAATACTTGACACCTTGTTTAAAAATCAGGTAAGCCTATTNGAAGAAACACCTTGAAAGACAAAACAGAAATAGCAGGATTTACTTGTGTTCCTTGGGGAAAATTTGTATTTTCCATTCCTTTTGTGTATACACCAACATAATCTACCAACAAAGATGATAAGGCTTTCATTACCAGTAGCCAAAGAAATTGACACAAATATTAGTTCCAACCCTACTGAGTTAAAATGCCACTGAAAATTATTTCAAATCAGCACAATTTTGCCAAGCACATCAGTGGATTTGGGATTAATTCCATAATTGATAATATATCTGAGCTGATGGTTAACAGGCATTATAAAATCATAAATGGAAAATGGGCAGAATTGTTGAAAATAATGAGAAGAAATATGCCAAAGCCTGATGAGATACATTGATTTAGGGTTTTAGCACATCATCAAGCACACTGTTCCTCCTTTTGATCAAATTTAAATGGCAGACATGATTTTATTTGTAGTTTTATGTTCTGCAATAATATTGGAATAGGCCTAAAATATCTAATATTTTTATACAGAAGAAAACAAGAGTTTTAGGGATGAGATCATTTCTGCCCACTCTGAAGAATTTCTGCCCACATGCAGAAAGTAAAATATGGAGGAAGAAAAATGCAGGTTTTAAAGATATCAGACTTGTTAAAAATTGTATACCTTCATTCATATATGTGCTTCAGTAAAATTCAACTGCTACAGGACTCCATGAAGTCAAACCTTGGTCCTTTTCTTGTGGAAAGCAAGTTTCCATAATATTCTCAATGTAAAACATAGCTCAAAGGCTTATTTACAGAATGGCTGGGGGGATACTCAAAAGTGTTTGAAAGGCTCCTGAAGTAAATGGATAGATTTATACTGTTCCTTGAGTGTGATCTGAAATCCACACTTGCTTTGTGGTCAGGCTGTTTGGATTAGAGCTTTTAGATTATTCTGGGCTATGCCAGAGGAGAAAGGCTGTAAACTGCATGATGTGTGTCAGAGTCCTTCCTCTTCAAATAATTTCTGCTGGTACTGGAGAGAAGGTAACCAGCAGATATCACCATGTGCTATAACAATGCCACTGCCAACTAGGCACTGAGGGTAAAAAGATACTTTTATTTTTAAGAACATTTTTGTCAGTTTAAAATAAACACATATCCATATCAGTATATTAACTGCAAATAGACGTTCACATGGTTTTGAGGAGTTTTCTGAGACATCTAATCCAGGCTGAGCAGAACAGCAGTGGTGTGGCAAACAACTGCACTTGTGAGTGTAGTATTTATTCATTGTTGTCAGAATTATTACCACTTTTAGGACTCTTCTATTTAGATGGGCTGCAGTTTTCACTATACATTTCAGTGGAAAAAAAACCATTTGGACCCTTGTGGGTCTCTGAATATTTCTGAATATTTCACTTTCTTATTTCTTCCATAAAGTTTTCCAGATTTCCTGTTGTCCTTCTTGCCTGTCAAGGCTCTCAAGTTCTTCTCTTCTTTGGTAATTATCTGATTTCTCCCTTTTCACTTTGTTGTGAGTACGTATTTCATCTCCTCTCCATCTTTTTATTCTCATTTTTCTTCTGCTATTCGTTAGAAACTCCTTCCTGCACCAAGTATTGTACTACAGCTCTCTCCAGTACCTTTTCAAAATTCTTTTCTGTTAATCCAAACTCATCTAGAAACTGATTTGTGGCTTACAAACTTATTTACCCTTAAACAGGGAACTTATATTCAGGGGTCATCTTGTATGGCTTATATACACTATCTTTATTGTTGGATAAATATTTTGGCCTTGAAAAATGCTGCTAGTGCAGGGTGACCAGGCATTAAATTCAATAAAGTGCTTCTAATCTTCTGGTTAGTGAACTTTTTTATAAGAGGATATATATTCATGACAACTCTTCACAGCTGTGATAATCATAAAAAATAGTGTGTGAGAGTTATTCCTTCTTACTGCTTGGGATAAAATAAGGATAGCCTACTTTTGGGGAATATATATAAGGGCCCAAGTTATTAAGTATATTGGACAATTTTCTGTTTATCTCTGCCTTTTCAAATTATTCCATTAAAAAGTATGTTAGGCTTTTTGCTGGGGGACTGTAGTGAACAAAGTGGGGAAATTTTTTCTAACTTTACTTACAGTAGGATTTCAAAGATATTCCTCTGAGAATCAAATAAATCCCCCCTTCATTATATCTTCTCTTATCAACATCATCTAGGTTGCTAAACTTGATTTGCCTAAAGTTTTGGCAGATTAGAAGTAGCACTTTTAAACTTTGAAGAGACTATTAGCTTGCAGTATTTTTCAAAAGTAAAAATTTTCCATGTGGCTCAAAAAGCAATAAAACTGTAGAGTTTATGACAAAGAAACTGCAGAAGATTCCATTGAAAAAATAAATAGTGAGATGATTGAATTAATAATGAACTATAAAATATGTGTTTAATGCATGCTCAAGAAAAATGTGCTAAATTCTAAAGCAAATATGTTCTGTGGTCTTCAGGAATCTTGCTAAACTTCTGTACTTCTGTGTGTGTCCTATTCCTTTTCCCAGCAGAGTTTATGTCAACATTTATGTTGATGTCAGCAGGAAGGGATCAAAACAAATTGGTAGAGCTGATGATTTGTGTCTCCTTTAATTGGCAGCTTTTAAAATCTATGGTCTTGTAATATTAACTTCTTGGTTTCCCCTCAAAATTATATTTCATACAAAATTTAATGAATACATGTAGCATAAAAACAGGGTTTGTATTTCAGTGATCAGGCTTTTCTGTCATTTTCATTTTAAAGCTTTTAAAGCTTGTTTTATTTCACTACTGTGGTATTTACATTTCAAAAGGATTCAGTCTTACCCCCTATTTTTCCATGGAAAGTTTCTCTCAAATTCCAACTGCAATCAAGCCTGTTCAGGGAAATGCTCATTCTCAGGAATTATTTTTTGCCATTTTGCCAGTGCTATTGTAGAGCTACAGTAGAGAGCAAACACCATAAATATACCAAAGGTAAAATTGGAAACCTCTGCTGCTATTTGAAGAACAAAGAGTGTATGAGCTTTCTGTTGCTATGTGGGTATATCTTTCCAAGTTCTAACAAGCACATCTAAATCTCTAAAAATTTTTTTTGTTTCCATTGATGTAAATTTAATTTTTACCCATCTGTATTTTTTCCTTGTATTTCATTCAGATTTTGCTCGCTTTAACCTCTACCTATCTGTAAACTTCTGGCCATGTGACTGGCTCAGCTACCAAATGGAGCAATACTTTCAAAGCATAAAATGAAAATGGCCTAAGTTAAAATACATTTCTCTTTGACCAGCCTGAAAAGGGTTCAAGGTTCACAGGGGCTATTTTGAGTGGCACCAGGCACATGAGCTTGGTTATCACATTGACACTGCTACCCGTGATCAGTGACTCATGTATCAGTGCAAACTCAACAGACACAGAGAGAGTATTATGTACTCCACTGATTTTGTTCCTAGAAAAATAAACTTAGACCTTTGTTTTCATTAGTTGGTTTGGTTGTTGCTTCTTTTTTTTTTTNGTTTTTTTTTTTTTTTTTTTTCCCTGTTTTTTTTTTTTTTTTGTCTTATTAAATCTCCAAAAATTCAATGCAGATGGGAGGTGCATGCTCCTGCAGCTTTACAACAAGGCTTCCCATTGGCATAGACAGCAGTAATTAGCCAGAGAAACAATGATCACATTATAATACAGACCATTTTATAATGAGGAGTGGTGGTGGTGGGTTTTTTTTTGTAAAAAAGTTCAGTTAGAGCTGTTTGTTACGTACAGTGTTTTATCAGTCTATTCAGTCTCTGCAATACACTTTAATTTTAAACAGTTATTTAGAGCACTTGGGAAGTTCTGGGCGGTTGGTAAATAGCATGGTTCTATGCTCCCTAACCCTTACAAATAAATTTGAAATAGACAGAATTCATGACATTAACAACCCAGTTCAGTCTCCTGTTTTACCATGGGCTGAGCTCACAGTTCAAATGAAGAGCAAATTAACCTACGCAAGTCATAAAATTCCTTCAAATTTAACAATGCCCATCAAAATTCTTTGAGTTCAGACATTCATGACTTGTGTTTTAATGGATTTTAAAGTCTGTTTAATGTTAGGTTTCTTTTCTTCTTTCCTCTCTCTTTTGTCCTTTCCTCTCCTCTCCTCTCCTCCCTTCTCTCTGCTTTCTATACCCTGAGCAAATGCATCTTAATTTTTCCTGACTTCATCTGAGGCTGATTAGCATGTATGAAACCTTAGCAAAAATTTAAATTGTTAAATTTCTGCTTTCTTTAAATTAGTCAAATTATTCCTAAAGCCACAAGCAACTTAAATTTACTTCATTTCCCTCAAAATTTGAAAAAAAACACATTAAATTGATTATTATTCTGACGAACCTCTGACTTTTTTAAACTCTTTCCCCTTCTGAGTAGATAAATATATAGATCAGAGCTGTTTCGAGTTTTGGCAGTTTCATTTTGCTGAGGTTTGTGCCAATATTTCCTTCGGTTTTAGTCCAGATGGGTTCACACCCCTAAATTTAACTTTGACTTTCACAATTGAGAAAACTCAGGCTCTCAACTGAAATTTAAGGAAAACGACCTGCACTTGAGAGACATATGAAACCACTTAAATTCAAAGCTTGAGCTGCCTCATATTTGTTTGAAATGTAGGCCAAAGGTATGTATTAAAGCCACAAAGATTACCTGTCTTTTGTCAGACTGACCCAAATTTCAACTAAAATCCAGATCTACATTCTTTACAAGTATTGAAAATGGTGCCTGTGGTAACATCAGTCTATACCCATTTTTTGGAACCACGATGGAGCAATTCAAATCCCTTGTTTGTTACATAGTCAGTATGTAACAATATTGGGGTGAGGTTGTTTTCAGCTTCCTGTTGGAAATTAAGACCAAATCACAATTTTTAAACTCAAACAGTAAGCTTAAGCCATGCTGAATGAAAAATCATGGGACATTTTTTTCCCAGTTTGTTGTTTAATAAGTTGACTCCTTTGGAATATGGTGTGAATTAAGAAAATATATATTGAATTTATAATCTCATTACCAGAATGAATCTCATTATCAAGCACTTTCCCTATGGTATCTCTTAACTTTCCCAAGTTTGGCTATAAATTGACTTGTATATACTTTTTCCTCTGTACCTGAGAGAGTAGAAGGACTGATCAGTAAATCTGGCATACAACACTGTGGGTTTCATTCTATGATATGTATTCCCCTCCCAGAAGAGTCATTTGTTATCTTGAGTAAGTGTTGGACAAACCCTTCAGGCCTGTTATGAGATTTGGGTTAATACCTTTTCCATCAGTGAATTCACTGGTAGCCTGTGTTCACCTTAAGAACGATGGGTTTGTCTTGGGATGCCCTGGCTCAAAACATCTCCAGGCAGGGATTAGATAAGTACCCCATATTTTCCTTGCAGAAATCCCCAGAAATTAATTGTCTGGTACTTTGGAAGATTGTTCCATGAGATGTGTGAACTTGTCCACTTTGCTCAAGATATATGTCTTGACCCAGAAAGGTACTAGGCTTAAATGAATAAATTATAGTTAAGAACTGCTCTTTCCTTTTCAACAAATAATTCTCACATTTCTCGCTCTCACTGCTGGTACTTTGGAGCACAGCAGATCAAGTTTGTGTTTCTTTAAATCCACTCCCAATTCCTAACATTATTTCCTTGGTGTGTGCTTCCATTCTTAGCTACCAGCTCAGAAAACTCAAGCTTCCCAAATGTGCACACGGAGCAGACAGAAAAATAGTGAATTCATGCTCCTTTAGAGGAGCAGAGCTCTATGGACACCCATAAGTCCTGGTGCACACCCATGTATGGAGGGAGAAAGTTGAGGCATTGGGAGAAACAAGAACCGTCTCACTGGTGTCCTCACTGATCCCATCACATGCATGAGAAAGGAGAAAGTGGCTTTCCCTCTCTCTAATTACCTCATACATCCCCCTCTCACTGCACATGCTGCAGCCACAGATCCTCTGTGTATCCAAGAATATCTCAGAAATCCATATTCTGTCAATCAAGTGAAATCAAGGCTGGATGCCTGAAAGAGTAGGATTTTCTGCTGGATGCTTGGATAACATTCATAAGTTCATTGCATAAATCAAATCTGAGCCTGTGCAAGGCTGACAGGAAAGGTACACCTTAAATTCCCTGCTGCAGTTGCAGTTGCTTTTGCATTGCTGTTTTGCCATGTATCTGATTGTCTTGTTAGAGAGAAAAGGGCCATAGAGGACTGGGGGATGAGTAGAGTTAGCATTTTATTTTAAATAAGTGCTGTTTAACAGCTGCTCCAAACTCACTGCCATGGGCATTTAAGGAGGTTGGCATATTTTTGCTCATGCTGTAGGATTGAAGGAACAAACAGATCACAAATTTTCACAGGTATCCAGGGACACCTGCATTGTTTGTAATAAAATTCTGATGACAAGTGAGATAGGCCAGTTGGTGTTAAAATAAGGAACTCCACTGAGTTAATTAAAAATAGCCTTAAAATCTAAATTGCCAAGAAGGAAATAAGGGTTGTGTTCTCCTTTTTATTTACTTATCTGTTAATATCTATTTATATGTTATTTATACGAATGCAGGAAAAGAAGTTATTCAGCTAAGAAGTGTGATTTATAAATCACTACCTTTAGAGTAAAAGGAGAAAAATCAAATGAACACCCTCCTTTATCCCAATAGGGACATATGAGGTGTTCCTGCCCATGGTAGAAATTATCTTTAAGGTCCTTTCTAACCTAAACCATTCTGTGATTTTATGAAGGAGAAAGTGGCATTCCTCACTCATTCTTCCTTTAAGCTACATCCATGTAGCTTCAGCATCCTAATCCTTCACAGCAGTAGGAACATGAGAAGTATGGCTATTCCGCTGCCTGATAAAAATGGATCTTTATGCCCCTTACCAGAGCAGCAATCTGTAGCTCCATTCTGGTGGAGTTTCAGGCTGTTCCAGTGAGTCTGAAGGAGCAGCTACCCTACAAGAGCTATTCCTGCTAAAGCTGTGGAATGTTAGTATGCTGCCTGGCCCCAAAAAACATATTAGGAAATAGTGTCCAGTGAATGTTTTCAAGATCCAGGGGGAGATAAAGGCTCCACTAAACCAATGGCAAATTTCCCAGTGCATCTGTGGGGCCAGTACTCTACACCTTCAGTTCTCTGCAGAACACTCAGACCTGCTCATGTGAGATGTGAGCAGTGCTTAAACTGAAACAGGATCTGCCTGTGGCAGCTTTAATGCACATAATGCAATAGTTACTTGCTGCTTAATTCTGGCTATTATATAAACATTGTGGGCAGATGATCTGCAGCCACTGAATTCTGTATTCCTTTTTGGTTTGGTACATACTGGGGCTCAGTTAAGTGCATGACATTGGCTGCGCGGGGACAGAAAAATCCCATGTGGTACCTGCATGTGCTGTATCCTAATTAGAGACATAATTAGCCTGATGCACGTGCACATCTTGCTGGTAATTCTTTTCACTGTCGGAGAAGTTAACTTTGTGTCATCTGAAAACCATAGAACAGTTCTGAAAACTCTTATCTTGTGAGACACCAAACAGATTTAAGGTCACTTTAAAGATGAGTTGGCTTCAAGCCCCAAACAGCTACAATAATTCTCTGAAATTCTCTCTCTTCACTGCTTTTTTGCTTTCTTCAGAAACTTGAAGACAGATTCAGTCCAAAAGTACATTCTCAGCTTTAGCTTCACATTAGCTATATTTATATGGACAAGCTGTACAGTTCTCAAACTCCTTTGATTTTCAAGTGGCTTTCATGTACATCTACATCATCATGTATAAAGTCCAGGAGATTTTCAAGTGCTGACTGCAGTTTTGTGGTTAGTTGACAGACATAGGAGTTCTTTGCATATTCCTCTGTAAGTCAGTTATGAGGATTTGTTTGTTTGTTTTGAGTTGATATAAAGTAAACTTTCAATCTTTTTTTTCTGCTCTTTTTTGTAATTTTAAGGTTAGTTCTTGGAGCAGAGTTCAGTATAAAAACAGTCATGATTTCTGCCAGCAATCTATCTATTTTATNAAGTCTAAGAAGAACAAAGAGCAAGCTGTTATTATTTATTGAAGACATTACATATTTGGACAGGGAAGAGAATGGTTTAGTAGATGGTGACTTACAGTCTTAGAGCACAGCCTCTACAGGTTCTGAGTAAACATTTTCACCAAGTATAATGTTTTTTTACATACTTGTTTGAGTTTGAAAGCAAGCTTGCTGCCACAGTGCCTAAAAGGACTAACAGAACTACACAATAAACTATTATATTATCTTTCAAAAGTATTCCAGTACCAGAAAGGCCTTCTGGAAAAATGTTGTTATCAATATTATTTGATAGGATTATCCAAATACATCTATTTTACCTGTAGGCTTCCAGTTGCTGAAGTCTCACAACCTCTCTCACTTATGTATGACAAAATGAAAGAGAAGAAGCAAAACAACTTTTGGCAGCTGAGAGGTGAGTACTTAGTTGTTTTAATCTACTCACATGAGGCCAAATTTACCATGATTGCAGTGCTGAAGAACAAGTCCATATGGTTGAAAATCAGCTAAATTGTCCAGCCTTTCTTTATCTGTTGGCTTTCTGCTGGTAGCAAGTCACAAGTCATCAAAGAGCAAGACAAATCAGACTTGGGTTCAAGTCCTTCTTCTGCTAACAAGCCCTACCCCTAGGATATGTCTTTGCATAACTCATTGATGTGTAAAGGTCATTCTCCAGTCCTCGAGAGACATCACATATGTCTTATGGCAGAGTCTCTCGTGTCTTGAGGCAGCATGCCCACTTGTTCCCTGTGAAGTTTGACATTTAAACTGGTGTGATATTAATTTCTTTCATTTTTATAATGCAAAATGCTAGTGAACTGTGAAACCATGCTCATCACCACGCTCAGTTAAGATATTCTTCCCACAGCAGCATGTTCCAGGAGCTCCACAGGTGGCCTGCTCAGTGGGGTTCAGGAGCAAATGAAAATCCAAATGCGTTATGCACACATTTATTCCCACCCAGTGGTTTGAGCACCTGTAGGTTTAGTTGGGAACCAGTTCCTAATGTCTCCAAGGCTTATTTAAGGTTTTTGGAACTTCACTTGTGACAGTTTGAAAAAATGTTCTGTGTTATTGTCAAGTGCATCAGTCATTCAGCACCCCAATCCTACAGCTCATCCACTGAGCAGGAATAGTACCTTGTAATATTATCTGCATTATTTTCTCCCCAAAGATTAGAAATGCACTTAGCAGAAAAAAGTTTGGGAAGGGCTATTTTATATAATAGCCCTGTAGTCAAATCCTTATTGATGCTGAAGACACTTTTCCTCTATGTAATCCAAGAGGAATAAAATAATTTTACAGCTGTATGAAACAAGAAATACGATTTAGAAGACTTTTCTGAGCATTACAAGAACTTCTGGAGAAGTTAAAAAAAGACCTAAAGAAATGTGTCTTAAGGGTCCTTCACATAAATATTTTCCCTTAAATTTCAGCCCCAAGATTAATTGTCTCCAGTCTCCAGCCTTACTTCCCCTGCATCAGAGAACGGTCCAGAAGCAAGCTCAGCATTTTTTTTATTTTTTTTTATTTTTTTTTGCCTTCTTAGTGGAGCATTAATCTGTAATTTTTGTGATTTAATAACATGCCTAAAGAAGTTTTCTTGGCTAAAATCTGATGCACAACGCTGGCGACCTCCAATGCCCTTCCTTTCTCAGAACCAAAGGCTTTAATTGTTCATCCTCTAATTCGTACAGAGGGGCCACTCAAACAGATGGAATCCAATGTAAATAAATGACATTTGCTGATGAGGTCAACTTTCAATTTAAGATTTATTTTACCCAGATCCCTGAAATGAGTGGCCAGACTACATTCAAGGTTCAGGGAAAATTCAGTAGGAATTTATCAGTGAATGAAAGGGGTAGCATGTTGAAGGCATCTGTGCTAAATTATGTTTTAGGAAGGTTACTCTATCCTCAGCAGCTTCAGGCCTTATGATGCCATCTTTCATGTTGAGAATGTCAGATCTGAGAAAATGGACAGCTGGTAGCCAAAAATGAAAAGAGATTATAATAAACAGGATCCAAGCTGTATGTGTATATTTGACTTCTGCAGGATGACTATCAGGTCACTTCTCTGCTCCTACTAATGTCAGACGGATGTAGGCTGACATTTCTGTGGGAATAGAGTCAGGTTCCCACTCAATCTACCCTTAAGTAAACTCATTTAACATGAAGATCATGTTCATTATAAGTGCCTTTAAATCCTCCTCCTTCCCACCCTTACAGAGCATTCAAATAAATAGCATTCAGATGTCCTGAAGATCTAAACCCAAATGGCAAACCGAGGGACCATTCAGTTGTGTGAGAGTTAAATGCATGTTAAACTGTATTTGTATAGTGAGTGGGGTTTTGCTCTCCGTTCTTACATTCCTTTCCCTTGTATTTCTGGTAAACATTAAAAAAAATTAATTTCTTGTTCATAAATTATATCAGTAATCCTATTATAATCTAATTTACTTCATGCTACTTATGACATGTTTATTCTCTGTAATTCACTTGACTTTAGTACTCAGGAAAGTACCTTAATAAAGTTCACTTTGTTTTATTTTCAGTTCTTGCTGTAGATCTTTCATTCCAAAACTTCAGTGAAATATTTATAGAAAATAAAAAAATCTCACAACTTTACATTTAAATGTTAAACATATCCTTATATGTGAAATACCAGAGATATTTATATGCAATACTCCTTAAAAATCCATCTTACTTTGTGGTCCTACATTAGAACCTGAGAGTATCCATTGGAGGTGTCTGGGATGCTCTTGGATCTTCACAAATGAAATATTTAAGAGTCAACATCCTCAGGACACTGAGTTCACACAGAACTGTCCTTCCCCATCGGCATCCTGGCCAACCTCTCTGACCTGCCCCAAGGCAAATGGAACACTTTTGTTGCTGTCTTCATATCCACTTTGCTGGAGGAGGAACTGCCAACACTTAGATATCCATCACATATCCAGCCAGTGCCATGTTTGATATTTATCACGCAGAACATCTTGGCAAATGGATGGGTAAGTGAAACATGTTCTAATTGCTAGAGAGTAAAAAAAATATTCCCTTAAGAAGACATAATGGGTCACAAGAATTACTGAGAACTCTTGAGAGTTTTTTTTCTGTAATACTGGTGCTTCATTCTTAGAGAATTACTGTCTCTATAAGGACATATTTATAAGGTGTCTGGTTCTACAGGTCTACACAAAAGTTACATTTCTGCCACTTCAGTCAGAAGACAGACTGTAAAACTAAGAATAACACAGAAGCTGCTGAACTCTATCCTACTTTAATTAACTGGCTTCTAGTATGATATTAATTACTTCAACTGAGCTCAGCTGTACAATATACACTACCAGAGACCCTATTGACATCAGAAGTCACTGAACCTGTTAATAGAGAGTTGTTGGGATTTTGTTTTTTGTTGGTTTTGTTTTGGTTTTTTTTAGGTTTTCTGGGTTGTTGGGTTTTTGTTTGTTTGTTTGGGGGGTTTTGCTTGTTTTTGGTGGGTTTTTTTGTTTGGTTGGTTTTTTGTTTGGTTTTTGGTTTTTGGTTTTTTGGGGGTTTTTTTGTTTTTTTTGTTTTTTGTTTTGTTTTGTTTTGTTTTGTTTTTTGGTTTCTTGTTTTTTGGTTTTTGTTTTTGCCATGTGGTGTTGAACTCTAATAGCCGGGCTCTTGATATTTTGGAATAGGTATTTCAGAGCCTATGCCCTAAATTATCACCTCTGACATCTTAATTCTGCACATCCAGCTTCTGAGAGCAAATTGAGAATAATGGGTCCTGTGAGAATGAATACACTGAAAAAATGACTAGTGCCATGATATAAATTTTGAGGAAATAAATAGTTCTCTCAACTGTGTTTAAATAGCATTAGAGAGGGCAAGGACATTGAAGTCCACACAGTGATATACTGAGCCACTTGCCATTCTGTCAGAGTTCCTCTGATTCAGTGGGTTTTGAGGGAAAACAAAAATATCCCAGGAACCAACAGGTTTGAGTAACAAAGAACACAAAGGGGACTGAAGTAAAGTTATGTGTAGAATCTTCTTTCTGGCATTTCCCATATTCTGAGTGCTAGAGTTAGGCTGCTACTGTTCTTCCAAATTTGTTTAAAAGAAGAGTGTATCCACACATCCTGTGTATAAAATATTACTGCCCATGGAAGGCTGGTTTAGTCCGGCTTTCTCTTGAGAACAACTCCTGTTATGGCCATGTGGAGATCTGGATGAGAAATCCCAAGGTTCTTAAAGTCATTTCAGGTTCTCTACTGATTTCACAGTGGATCAGAATTTCACCTTTAATACTGCTCAGGGTCAGAGCACAAGTGAAGGAAATGGGAGCAAATGGTAGTAAAACATCAGCAGTAAACCTGTCCCTCAAATTTCTTGTGGTTTTACAAGGATGTAGTTAAGACATTAAGTTGTTGTTACCTAATTAGGTGATTTTTATTGTGCCATCAAACGGAAAACTGATACCAAAGGGCGCGTGCATATGAATGAATGAGGGAATGGAAGCAGCGTTATCAGAGCGGAAAATAGTCTTCATCTGAGGCGTGGGAGCAGAGACTTTCTGAAGGACAGTATATTTATATGGAGGAAGTAATTAGTGAATGCTAATTATAAAGTTATTGGGAGTTTTGTCTTTATAGAAATAAATGAAAGTGATCAAAAACTCATACTTGCAACATTAAATAATACCCGCATCAGTACTGTGGTTTACGTCTTCTCTTTCTCCAAAAGTTACACCAAAAGCCTCATGACACCCTTTGAGGCTTCTGCATCCCGTACTCATTTTCATAGAGGATAAATCAGAACAACTGTGTCAGGGTACAAGGTTTTCTCACATTGTCTCTCCTCTCTTTCCCATTGGTGGTCACCAGGACTTTACTGGAAAAAGAATTGGACACGGCATTAAAGAAAAATTCACAAGCTTAGTGAAGGCAACAGAATTGAGAGGTAAACGTTGAGCAGATATTTAATGCTACTTTTAGCACTCCCTGTGTCATCATGAAGAGTCCTTACCTTCACTGAAAAATGCACCTTTGTAAAACCAAGCATGCACAGATACAGTATCATTGAATTGCTAAGGTTGGAAAAGACCTTTACCAACTGCAACAATTTACCCATTACCAGTGTGCTCACCACTAGCTCTGTCTCAAAGTGCCACATCCACATGACCTTTGAACACCTCCAGGGATGGCAATTTCAGCATTTCCCTGGGCAACCTACTCCTGACTTAGTCTGTGACACTAGACCCCCTGATAAATGCAGCAGCATCAACAGATGCAAGGTTGGGGAAGGTTGGGGTACCAACAAAAATAAACCAAAATGAGCAGTCCATGATCCCCACTTCACTGCCTCCCTCTCTGCTCACAGGAGCCTGATTTCAGGAAACCAGAGTTGCATTCTGGTGGCATGGTTACAACAATTCCAACCCCAGCTAGGCTCAGGCTGAAACACGTGCTGGTCTATGTTTTAGGTGTTTAAATCCTAACCAGCTGCACAGCTGAGCCCTGTCCTCCTGCCACAGTAGCTGTGCCTCACTCCAAGATGCCCAATTCAGCTCACGAAACCTGAGACTGGCTGTGAGCTGCCAGCCATCCCTGCAAGGCCAGAGAGCCTCTTTACACTGATGGGCTGTCACGGGAGAGGGCTCAGCTCTGTGCCTCAACAGTTTAACTCTACTCATAGGCAGCTACAACAAATCACAGAAGGGGATTTTTAGTGTCATAACAACTCTGGAAGTAGCAGGTCATTTCTGCTGGCAGCCTGGCTGCACAGGATGGGGTGGGGAAATACAGTTGAGGCAGGAAAGAATCCTCAGCCAGGGTTTCCAAGCCTGATAATGCCTTGGGGAAGCTCTCTTTAAGTTGAATGATTATTTTTTTTTCTTTTTCAATATTGCTTGATTAACATTGCTATTCACTGATGACCTAGAAATGCTGTGGGGATGTTGATCAGGTGATTTAACAGACCATTTTTACAAGACCTTTGTAATTTTTTTTTTTGTTTTTAAGCTGAGCATTTTCCACAGTGGAGAAAAATCTCAATAGTTACCTACTGTCGAGTTTCTACTATAACAGCAGAAAAGAAAAAAAAAAAAAAATTTGCCAATTGCTTCTTCAGCAAAAAATCAGTGGAAAACATCAAAGGAAGATTTTCATGTGGAGGTTACTTGAAAATCAAATCTCAAGTCATCATTCTGCATTTTGGGTTGTAAGAATTGGATATAAGCTACTTATTCTACAGTGATCTTTCTAGGAGACATTTACAAGGAGGAATAAATCCAAACTCTCAAATGAAAAAGATGTACTTACAGCAATTTATCAATCTTTAATAGCTGTCCTATTATTTAATATCATATTTGAGGAGACTGGCTGTGGTTTTGTGGAGAAACATTTGTTAAACACAGTTTACTTCTTCTTTCAAACAATCAGGTTTCAAATGCAGCCAGAGAGTTTAATTTCCCAAGAAGCATTTCCATTTGTTTGTACAATGATTCACTCCTCTATCCTATTTCTGTATATTTTTTAAATAAAACACTTTTTTCTTTTTTGTTTTTCTTGTTATGGGAATGACATTTTGTGGAAGGAAACAGTCTTAGGAATTTCTATCCGACTATGGTACTGTACATGACTCAACCTTTCATTTCTTAATTTCTAATGACAGAAAACATTATGTCATACACATAAGTAATTTGGTGAGAATAGCCAATTGGAAGTTTGTGTGAAAAATTTTTTCATTAACTACTGCTATTTAAGGGCTCTTGTTTTAAATAGAAAGTACAAAGAAAATGAATACCGGTAGCATGTTTTAACCATATTGTTCAGAGAAGTACAAAAGAACTCAGTTGGGGAAAGTGAGTAGTTGTTAGTAGATAAAATATTTTTGAAAAAAGGCAAATGTTAGTTGGATGAGGCTGATGTTGGCTTTGACATACAGAAATATATTATCCATTTTATTATAAAACTTTTTAAACATTATCTGTAATTAAAAGACTGAAAAAAGCCTTTACTCCTCAGCTAAACCATAAATGTAATGTTGAACATACACACTGGTAGGAAGAAACTAACTGTTGCATACATGGAGAAAGCTGTTGCTGAAAAAGGGACTAAGACTTGTGGTACATGTTTATCTCTGAATTCTCTTCAGCACAGCTGAAACTCCTTCTCAGAGCAAAATGAGATTCTGTAATTCCAATTGGACACAAGATTTCTGTTAGGGGCTACCTAAAGAGCAAGTGTATTAGTTTGTAAATGTCACAGCACTGCAGACTTGGAGAAAGATAATTAAGCTCTGAGAACAAAGCTTTCCTAATCCCACATGACACAAAGCTCAACAAAGAGTATCTTGACAGGGGGTGGAGGACGGAAAAATCCCATAGCCTATCTGTCTCAGCAGGGGCATGCGAGTAATGTGGCATGGGGCTTACAGGGAAAAGTACTGAAAGTCTGAAAAATGTGTGCTACACAAACTATATACTGCCTAACACACTGTGCTAATTCCTTAGCTCCTTTAGCACAGCATCTTGCATAAGAGATACCCTTAGAAGCATTTCCTAGCTTGCAGCAGTATCTGCCATGCAGAAGTGTGAGACTGCCTGAAGATAATTCAATCCGTCAGTAAATTCTGCTGTCTCTCAGTAAATTCAAGAGGTAATTCTACAATCATCTGATGTCAATCTGGCCCAAATTAAGGATTACAAGAGTGGAATTTTGGGGGTGAAAGGAGTGAGAAGCAACTTTGATTAGCAAAGACATACCTCAGAGTTGTGTTTAGGAAAAAAAAAAAAAAGCCTTAGCTTGGAAAAAAAGCATTAACTTCTCCTTCATATCACTTTTAAAACTCATTTTTTGTATGTGTTTCAAGTACTGTCAATGTAAACTTTGCATTAATGGTTGCTTTACAGAATCTTTTCCTTCTGTCATCTCAGACTGCAAAAAGCTGTAGTGATATAGCCAAAGATTATATATATACCCTGTGTTATGTACTTCCAACTGCTCAGACATTCTGTCCTTTGAAGCTTAGTTATATTCCAATAGTCAGTTTTGAAATTGTATAAGAGAAGCCACACAGAACTTTCACTGGTGCGACTGAACCTGTTGAATTTCAACTACTCTAACATGAAGAAATCTAAAAAGTTTTGACTTTTGGATTGGTGCAAACAGTAAAGGACTTCTTATATTTTTTGTACATATGTCAGCATTTTTCTATCACTGTAAAAACATACAACTTTGTGTTTTGATGACAAAATGCCATTGGCATGGTTACAGCATCTTTTAAAAAAATTAAATATATATCTGTACTTTAACTTGTGTGTCTGTGTAAGACATTTAATGCCAAAAACTCCCAGGAATGTCATCTTTCCTTCCTCTCTATTCCTGGCTTCACTTCATAAGCATAACCTGGAGTTTTAGTGTCTTTGTTGCAAACAAAGAATGGCCCTCAAATTGGCTAGTGTAATTGTGGAGAGAAAATTTGGGAAAGTGAGAGAGATGCCATGCAGTTTAATATGAGCTTCAGTATCTAGGACCTGGAAGAACCACAACTCTTCAGACATTTTCACACTTATTGAGAGAAACCTCTGGAAAATGTGATAATGAACAGATAATCAGCTGCAGCTTCTTGAAACCTCCCCATTTCTCGAATATTCCCTATTTCTCCTTCTCATAGCAGAAGTCTAACTTCACAGTCCATAAAAATATTTCTGTTTGTTTGAGCAGCCTCCATTAGCCTGCACAGCACGGGGGTGATGGAAATCCAGGGTTATTATAAAGGTGGTTTTGGGCCTCAGAGGGGCAGTTCACAGCTTTGCAAGCTTCCTCTGCTCCCACCGTCACACTGCAGTGACTGGTGGCAAAGAGCAGCTCCACGGGTGGGGTCTCCCTCCTGCTAGACAGTCTAACTTCAATTCATCCCCCATATGCAGCCTAATTATTATTGTTAGATGTTAGGTACTTATTTGTTATTGAATACTTATTAGTAGATATTTAGAATAGACACTCAACAAGGAAAAGCCTTGTCAAGCCTCTAAAGGGGTAAATGACACCTGAAGTTTTAGCTTTCATGTTTTTCAGATTCTATGCTGCCTAGGGGTAGAGTTCTGAGCCTCATAATAAGTGCTAGTGAGCTCTCTTCACAGAGCAGGGAGACAAAACAAATCCTTTTCTAGATGGAGACAAGGACAATGAGTACAACTTTCAGGCCTAAAAGCACAAACGGTGGACTGAAGAAGGAAAACAAGAAGGATGAGACTTCACAATCTGAAACTCTAATTGGACAATTAAACACCAAAATGCAAATGGACCAAAATTTATAAAAGTGTGAGACCTCATGACTGGGCATCCATTTTGTGGCCATTTTGGGTGCACCTTGGGTGTAGCCTTGGATAGGCTCTTGTACTGCCCAAGGTGTATGCTTAAAGGCCTTTTAATAAATGCCTACATTATTCTCTAGCTCTGTCCAGTCTCTGTTTCAGGTCAGCCTTCCCAAGGCATCAAAGGCAGTGCAGAGCACCAGGGCAGAGACCATCAATCATCAATCTCTTCCAAAGGTACCACTGAAAAGCCAGTCACCAGTATGTCAAGGGGCAATGCATGGCCACAGGTTGGCTGCCTCTCTTTTTGCACCAAAGAGGAGGTTGACAAATATAGGAGGCCTTTTCCAGCTTTAGTTTCCAATAGGTTTATTGTTGGGAAACTGAGAACTTCTTCCCTAACAAGAAAACACTGTTTTACAAGCATCAATTTCATTCCATTTGAGGATTGAGAGACCTCCAAGTTTTCCTTCAGAAAATTTGAGGATAAAGCCATTTCAATCCTATTTTGTTCTCAATCCCTCTGTTTCTTCTACTAGTCTATTATAATTATTTTCAGAAAGCTATTGTTTGGTGAATGACATGGATAGCATCACCCTTTCATGTTCATGAAAAGAATTCTTGTTACACTGCTGTAGTTCAATGGTTGTCTGTGTTGTTGCTGCTATTTTACAGGCAGTGGCTTAGGAATAGGATATAGCAGGAGATAAGATTACACTTAGCATGGTTCTCCTGCAGATATGCACTGGCAGCTTGTCTATCACACTTTATTTATGTGAAATTGCCACTATAGGATATGACAGTCTGTCCCCATATAGACTGCTTGAAAACTTTGTATGCCCACAGTTGTAGTGTTCACTCACACCATCTTTTCTCCCTGAAGCCTGGGTTTGGTGCATCTATAAAAGAATATTGTTAAGAATATATAAAGAAATATGTTGTACAGGTTTAACATTTTCTAATCTTCTTTGGGCAGCTCCCAGAGCATGACTCATCCAAATATAGGAGCCACAGATAAGTGATTTAACTGAGGGATTTTAGCAAAGGAACACGTTTTGAATGGAAAGTAAACGAGGGGGAAAATTGCTCATTTTTAAACTGTTTGCAGTGAACTATTGCCCATTTTTGTATGTTCACGAGCGCACAAACACACCAATTTAATTTGTTTGGATTTGTGGACAATTCCAGTTGTCTGGTATCCAGGTAGTGACTGATGTTGTGCCCATGTTATCAAAAGTCAGGGTTGCAGCTATCTTAAGCTGACATAATTCCTGACAAAGCACTTCCCTTCCCTGGAGTTCCTTATGGTTGAAGGAGTTTTCAAAATCAGTCAGGCACTGTGGAAAAAGGTCTGCTTAATATGAGTCACTTTGGCCTCAATATCTTCTGATTATGTTTTGTCAAATTAGTTCGAAAAACCTAGAAATAGGCAAGAATGTTTTAGAGCAACTTTTCTGAACTTCACCACCAATGGCAGGTAAGATGGACTTCAAGAAATGAGTTAGATGAGCCTTTTTAATGGAGTTTATTGAAGGTATTAAAACACCAGTCAAAGCAAGGAGTAACTCATAGATCTTCACAACATTGTACTGCATTACCAGGGAAATAAATACACCCTAATTTAATGCCATGAACTCCACCACTCTGATTAATCTTAGATGGATTTGTCACATTAAAGCAATAGAAGCTATCTTATTAGAAATGTAATTAGAGATTTTAAGAGCTCTGTTGAAAGTAATTGATGAAAATCATGTTCTTCAAGCATGAAAGAAAAAATGGAATCTTACCCTGTTGCTTTGGCATAAAATACATTTCTAGGTGGTAGTTTGTGGACTTTTTTTCCTATTTCTTTCACAGATTTTATTCAAAAGGAAAGTGATCTATCGATTAAGAGAAGGCTTTTATAACAGCTTTATTCTTTCATGCCCTTACAGTGTCTGTCTGAATTGAGCTGCCACACCCTTATTTGTGTTGTCAGTGGCACAGATTTGTTCTAACTCATCCCATCACTTCACTCTCTGCTGCTGTGTTTAAAAAACCCTCTTATTTTTTATTGTAATCTACACATTCTCAGAACCCGTAATAAGCAGTAAATTTGGTAATGTTGTGCTTATTCAGAAAATAGATATGATCTAAAAAACATTACTCTGGTTGTAAGGGGAAAACAACCCAACTGTGAACAAAAGCAAACTGTTCCTGAAGGAATGCATGACAGAGAGGACCATTTGAAGGTTTTGGGCTTAACTAGCAAGTAGAGTGCTACAGGCTGTTTTGAACTCAACACCCAATGGCTACTGCCCCTCTATAAAAGTGGGGTTAGTAGATAATGACAGCAAAACATTGCTGTTTATTTATGTTTCTTACTTTTCACCTTGTTTTTAAGGCGTCCTTAGATATGGAAGGCTACCTGAAGATAGCAAGGGCTTCGAAACAATAAGTACCAAATGCATGAAATAACCAGCTGAGGTCATCTAAATAACTTCAAAGTGACAGCCAAGAAATAATTATTCAAATCTCATTAGTTTTACACAAAACCTTACTTAATAGCAAGGACTGTGTATTTCTGAGAATGGAAGTATTTTCCATTAATTAGGAGGTCTCAAAAAGTGTATCATGAAATACAAAACACATTTCATTAATCTTCCCTTGGGGCTAAAGAACAACTCTGATAATATCTGCGCTCATTAAATTTTTCATTCCAAATACTGTTTATCATACAAATCTCTCACATCATGAGTTTTCTATCTGCTCAGATGAGCAGACAGAAAACTTACTTCTCCATGGAAAAGCTCTCCTTGGAATGAAAAATTACTCTTTTTTCATACAGCAGGGAGATGAAATTGAGAAACAAGATTCCACATACTTGAAGGAAGTCTCTAGCATGTCAGGATGCCAGAGGAAAATGTACCTCTTCAAGTCAATAATATGAAAAAGTGCAATTATCTACAGAGGACATAATGAGAAAGCCAGCTATTTTATCTTGTACATCTGTATGGGTTCTATACTCAACTAATCTTTTATATTGTGTACTACACTAAAGCTTTAAACAAAGGAATACTGCTCATATGATTAATGAAATGCAATATTTCTTTACAATAAACCTTTTCCACACTACCCTCTGCTTTCTCCTGGAAGTCAGTTGCACTGAACAGATGGCAAGTCCACAATAAGGTTTTCATGACTATTACGTATTTAATATCTTAAAACAAATAAGTTCCAGTGTAAATCCACAAGGCAATGCATAAATACATATTAACACACAAATATGTATATGAACAAACACATATAAATACATATAGATACATATGCCAAATCAAATATCCATTACATTATCCATATCTGTACAGTGCAATGGAGAAAAAGTCTTTAGAGTTTCATAGATACCCCTGTAAAATGTGCAAGTTTGTTACAAATTAAATCAGCCAAATTTTATCAGTAGGGAATTTATTGATAATTTGCAAAAATCGAATTTTGGGACAGCCACAATCAAAGTTACCATTGAGCCTGGGGTCGACACTGAGTGAACCTCAGACCAGCCTCTGGGGCACTGATCCCCCCAAGTTCACACACTGGCCATTGGAGAGCCAGCTTTTATACAGTTTTTTCAGGCCTGAGGCTACAGATTCTTTAGTTTTTTGTCCAGCTCCAGTTGGTTACACATTCATTTTTGGATGCCTGTCCGTTGATGAGATTTCCAAGAAGGGAAGGGTGGCTGAGTAGATTTTCAGGAACCCGGACATTCAGATTCACAGTCCTGGAGAGTGAGATCAGATTGGTATCAGGAGGTAATTGCTGGGTCGTTGGCAATATGACTGAGTCTAGGTGGGACCACCCTTGTTCAGTTGTAAATCACCCATTTCCTTGGGTTTCCAGCAGCCGGTTTTGCAACCTCAGGCCGTTTGTGTGTTCTTACACTAGAAATGCTTTATACTTCATTTTATACATGTACAATAAAACACGAATTCTACCAGCATCTACAACAAGGTTGTAATAATGGTGAAATTTTTTTTGTGATTTTTTAAAAATCATTCTTCAGAATCTTAGCATAGACATCCAGCAACTTATTACATTCTATATGAAGGTCACAATCAGAAGATAAAAGAAGCAATTTGTTGCTTGGTTTATTTTTTTAAGTTTTTTTACATTTCTTTTTAAAATTTTAAAATATTTTAAGGAGTTATTTAGGACTTTCTTATATACCTGCTTTTTAGTTCTCTACTGCTATGATCTAATGATATTTTTTTGCTAGAATATATAGAACTGGTCTTAAAATGAATATTTAAATTTAATCTGTAGCACTATTAAAGTCATAAATTTTAAGCAACACAAGAGGTTGGAACTGTCATGGCTATAGCTGAGCTAATAATTGGATATATTAGTCTCAAATTATTGTTTCAATAGATCTTTGAGTGAGTCATTATGACAGCCCTACTCTGTTTCTCTAAGATCAGTTAATAAAGCAGCTTCTATCCCCTTAAACAGGAGTGAAGAGAGAAAATAGGAGTCAAAATCTATGAAAAAGCAATATTTGTACTTTTTGAGCATGAAAAAGTAAAAGGTTCCCTGTTTTACTGACTGGTCTGTATTACAGTTATGTTCACAATTGATATGTTAAACCTGTTCACAGCCATGGTAGAAGTAGTTATTATTCATAGAGTGTTGGTCCTGCAAATCATTATTTTATGTTTTAGTGAAGATGCTTTAGTTCAAAATTGTCTTATAAAACTCTTTCAGGGACTTATAAAACAGCAGCAAAAACATTCCTCTCAATATAACCTGCTAAACTGCAGAAAGCTTTAAAGAGAAAATTATTTTTAAGGCTTGGGTTGGGCAACTTAGTGAAAACAAAACAAAACTAAGCAAAACAAACAAACAAGAAAACTTTTATGCATAGGATTATGCTAGAACATTCTGTTTCCAGGATGTAAGGCACCTAAAAGCTAATGAATACTGCATATGTACTGTTCCTAACAATTTCAAAGAGACAATTCAAGACCTAATGACATCATTTAATATTTTCAAAGACATTTCTAATCTCTTTTTTTCCTACCTTATTCCTTATTATCATTTCACAAAATAAATTATAATCCCTCTTTTCCCAGATTTGGGGTGGTTGTTTGACAGTGTAATTCCACTCTTCTTTTTTTTCTATTTTTAAGGAAAAAAACCCCAAACATTTGCTGCCAAAGGATTTTCCTAATTCCTCCCTTTTCCACATAAATCTTTTACTTACTTGTCTTAGAATTACTATGAATACAAGTTTCCCTCTGAACAGGGATACTGATGATGATAGTAATAGAAAAAATAACAAGTAAAAGGCTAATGAGAGGAAGAATCACTACTGAGAGTATTTCACACAGTTTGAAAATATTGTTCAGATGTTGAACTAATTTTATCTCTGGAATAAACGTTTCTTTTTAACTGTTATTACATCAGGGAGCTTTATACGTGACAAGATATTTTTTATGTCTTGGTTAATAAAGCTTGATGGCTCTCCTTTCAGGTATCCATAGTAGCTTCTCCTTCCCACAGCCATCAATCATCTCCAGCTTTATCTCCTTCCCTTTTATTTACATTGGCAGGAACACTTGTTTTCTAATTTCGCAGTGTTGCTTTAAATGTTGTATCGTGGTTCTAAAGGAGCAAGCAGGAATAAGACCTTCAATTTCTGAGAGCTAGATACAAAGTCATTCCTATGAAGAACTTGCATTTTTTTCCTTGGCTCTCCCATACTGCTTGTTTCTTAAGAACAGTGGATGAGGAGGCAACAAGGGGACAGAAAAGGGAATGTTTTAGAGTTTTATGTGTGATTTAAGAACTTCATAATTCTGGAGCAACTACAGCCTTGAAAAAGACAGATGATGAAGGGGCTGGAGCATTTCTCCCATGAGAGGCTGAGAGAACTGGAACTGAATAGCCTGGAAGAGAGAAGCCTCAAGGGATCTTATTAATACCTAATGGAGCCAAGAAGGCAGGCCCAGATTCTTCATTCTGCTGCCCAGTGACATGCCAAGAGGCAATGGGCACAAGCTGAAACACAGAAGGTTCCTTCTGAACACAAGAAAAATCTGTCCTGCTGTGAGAGTGCTCAAACAGTGGCACAGATTTTCCAGAGTTGGTAGGGTCTCTATCCTTGGACATATTCAAAACCTGGGTGGACAAGGTCCTCATCAATCTGCTCTAGTTGGCTCTGCTTGAGCAAGAGGCTGGACTAGACAACCTCATCTACTCTGTGATTCTGACATTCTGTGGAAGAAACCACTGCTCGGGGCACAAACACGTTTTAGAAATGCTCCCACGAACCTATTGGCTTTATTGGTTCTTCTCAGTGCTGATGGGATGGGAGCAGGTGTGGAAGTTGCTTTTCTTCCCTGATCATGGTTTCTTTGCAGCTTGCCTCCCCAGAGATAAGTAACTGAATCCCCATCCTGGAAGTCCTTATGCCTGTGATAAACTACGAGAGGAGATATTCCATTAATGCCAACAATGCCACTGATGTGGTTAGAGCCCAAATATACACAAAACATGTCCGGAAGATAAGATCTCTAAACAGCTTTTTCTTTGAATCCTGTTGGTGTTTGTGGTGGTAGAAGCTCTCCGCTACTGGAATGCAGAAATTACCATCTCATTTTACTGCTCAGCAGCCATCAGTTGATGACAGCACCACCACTCTGGGGAATCCAGCATCACTGCAAGCATCTGTAACTTCAGCTCTTTGGAAGCTTTGGGTTTCAGGCCAGCTACAAATCTCCAGTCAAACAATCACGATCAGGTGCTGAAGAAACAGGAGAAGGTTTCAAAGGCTCTCTGGTGCCAGGGCATCCAGCACACTGAAAGGAAAGGAGAATGTAGAAAAGCTCTGGACTTCCTGCCATTATTTTAAAAAGCCGTTCAACTGTCAAGCATGACAGAAGTAAGGTATTGTAACTCTCACCTCCCAGGGGAAAGAATACTTCACTGCTTCATTACATCTCCAGATATACCATTAGCTGAGCCTCTACTAAAATACCTGCCGTTCTTAACTTAGTCCTTCAAACAATCAAAACTGAAAATGACGCAAAGGATTTTTTTTTTTTTTTTTTTTT
>WEIU01020893.1:20962-32239 GCA_013389925.1 Aegithalos caudatus
TTTTGTAAATATGAATTTCTCTGAACAGTATGCAAGATTTACTCGATAGTCCTTTTTAAAAAGATAAGAATATTATAGTTGTGAAGTTGTGCAAACAATTTAAGATTTTTTTTTTAAGATTGATTGTGATATACAGGCATTCACAGTCAGTGAAATCATGATAGAACAGTTCAAATACTAAGACTAATGTAAGAGAGGATACTGTGGTTTCATAATGAAAATAACAGGGATGAAGTAGAGTATGTGAAATATGAATCTTCCAATGAAGAAAACAGAGTCCCTTCTCTCTTAGAGAACATATTTAAAGTATGCAAGGAGTCAGGACAGCAGTTAGCAGAGACTGATCATTTGCAAGCTCTCCAGACAGCTAATGTACTCCTTGGTCACTACTGTCACAGACAGTGTCATCCCAACAGATGGCAACAGCTGCTTTCAAAACAGAAGTGACTGTAATAGCTATAATTACTAATGTTGTAAGGTGAAAGTGTTTTTATCATGTTTTGTCATGCTTTATCTACCATGTTTTATCATGGCAGAAACCTCTGACATTTAAACAACTGATTCATTGCCAGGTAATTCTTGCAGATTCCTCACACACACATACACACCACCATCACCCATTTTTTAAGCCTGTAGTTCATAGGATTTACCTTTCAAACAAAATCAGAAGTTCTTCTTCTCAGTTCTAGTAAAGTTTCTAATCCAAATGGTATAACATGTATTTGGTTAGCATGAAGAACTTAGAACTTTAAATTCAGAAAGTTTATGGCATTAGAAATAACTTAGCCTAAGATTTTCAGTTCACATTTTCACTCAATAAACATTTCACAGGCAATTTTTAATGGATTCCTTTGGAATCTTCAGAGATAGACAACATCTTAGTTGCATCTAAGTTGCATTTCATCTTTGCAGCTGAATGATAGATGTATGTCCAAAATGCTTAAAAAGGCCTCTGAGCTGCTGTAACATGAGTCAGTGGGTACAGAGGACCCTCAATGCTTTGTGTCTGCATCGCTTCTGTGCAAGAAGTGGGATGAGCTTTATACAGACACACTTAGGCTTCAGAACTCCATGCTTTCAGATGTGATGTTTTCAAAACAGCAAACCTCAGAAGTAAAAAATACCCAAACAAACACCTAACCAATGTTACTTAAATAACTGTAATTTAAAAAAAAATCATAAATATTTTATAACTAAGTGTTGAAATCTGAGATTTGTCTGGGCTGTAATTTCTGGTCTTGCATGAAGTTTTCAGAAATTGGTGAAAATACAGGTGGACTTGTCCAATTTTGCGTGAACTTAGAAACTTAGAAACTTCTCATAAACACCTTGCTTATCTTTGTACAGTAAAAAGCAGAGCCTGCCAAAATTCCACTCATGTTTTATATTAATTCCTGTAGAGACATGAGTGGAAATTTTCATAAAGTTGGTGTTTCAATAAACACATGCTGGTATTGAATCATTAATCTCTATTATAAGTTTTACATTTTGTCTAACCACAAATGCTTTAATGTGTCACCAGCCCTGGAAGCATTCAAAAAATGTATATGTGGTGCTTAAGGACATGTTTTAGTGGTGGACCTGTCAATATTAAGTTAATGGTTCAACTCAATGATCTTGGAGATCTTTACTTAATAACTCTATGGTAAGAAAAGCAGAGTAAACACATATTCTGGTTTAATTATGTGTTAGCATATGCTAAATGAAAATATTTGTAGTTAGAAAAGAAAACAAAAGATTCCTCAGTTGATAGCTTGCAGAAGTTTAAGTAATTAATTCAGAATAGTTTATGTATAATCTATGTCAATATTTTACTGATTGGAGGCCTTGGTTTCTCCTCTGTGAAAAGCACATGTCTGTCTTACAAAACAATTTTGAAGTTCTATCAGCTAACATTTTCAAGGCAGTGAGATACAGTGGTGATTGGTTTGGCCTATAAAATAATTTGCATATGAAAAAAAGGAGTTTAAAATGCTCTGGGTCGTATAGTACAAAGTATCCATAGCTATCAGTTTAAAGATGTCATCCTTGTTACCATTAGAATAAAAGCTGATAACTATTTTGGATTTTTCCTCCAAATTACTCTATGACAGTAAAATTAACTTGATCCTTTCCTGGTGCACAAAATTTGCATAAATCTTTAGATCAAGGACAAGTAGCCCAGTTCAGATTTTAATTACTTGTTTATGGTAGAGAGGTTTCTCACAAATTTAAAGGACCATTGAGGAATATTTCCCTGTTTTTCAGCTTGTTTAAAATGTTTTTGCTTTTGTCTTGAAAATAAAATGTGTGAGTTTGAATCTTGAATAGCTGTCCTAATATACATGGTGAGCACTAATACAAAGTGGCCTAAAAGGATAAATTCTCATTTTACTGGCTTTTGAAGTCATATTTTATGACTGTATTTTAGACATTTGTAATAAACCCTGCATGTACATTATATTTACAACTTGCAAGAAAAGAATTATAGGTTAAATAGACTCTTTTGAGTAAGATCTAAGATGTCAAGTGTAAATTTTAGCTTTTATGTTTAAGTTGACCAGTGTTTCCTTTGTTCCTCTACTTCACAGCTTCCAAAATGAAGATTTTGATAATGATTGATTTCATTCTTGCAGCAAGCTTGATGGATGTCATTGGAAGCTCTGTAAGTTCTAATAATTAAAATTTTCAATAGAGTTTCTTCTAAATACTGTGTACCATATCCTCCATAGTGCTTACAATGCACATCCCCTCCATAGTGCTCACGATCTCTACACACGATGGCAGAAAGATTACAATTCATTAAAAAATGAAAGAATGAGGAAATATCTTCAAATGGTGTTCAGCAGGAACAAGTTTCCAATAAGGAAAGAGGAAAAAAATGCATAAATTTACAATGGAAGATTAATCACTAGGCAATGGCACCAAAGAAAGAAATCCAGTCAGTTTGTGACTGGATCTGATATGAAACAGGAGACAATATATCTTTGCTAAAACAGATACTATATGGTGCATGGAGGCACATTGTACAGGAGGCACACAGGATGGTTATACTACCATTCAGGTGTGATGCTAACTCAGAGTAACACCTGTAGTTTTGAGCAGCATACTTGCAGAAAGGCAAAGCACAGGAACTCCTAAAGCAGTGGCTGCAGCAGTGGTATTTCTGGTCACTGACACCTGGTATGCAGAATATTTCTGTCCTTTTCCATCTTGTCCACTTGCCATACAACTTTTTCTCAAACAAGATCCATAACTTCATATTCTTACTTATTTCCATGTAACTACATTATAGTTCACACTCAGAAACAATGATCAGAGCTCCTTCATGTCAAGCTCCCCAAACCCTCTCCTCTGTATTTTGTTTCTCCAACAAAAACCCTAATAAAATCACACTTATTCCACAGTTTAAAATGCCTCTAGCCTCACCAACCCTGCACTGCATGTCATGGCTGCCCTTACTAGTTTCATATTCAGGTCCTAAATAGCAGAGACCTAAAGAGATGGAATTCTTGATTCATAATTGCCTAGGTGGAAGTGGCTGCTGAATTTACAACTGTTGTTTGTGGCTTACATTACCTTATAGAAAACTTTAGTTCAGGTAAGTAGCTTTATAGAGGCAGAATGGGAAGCACCCAGCTCTGTAATTGCTTCTGCTCAGTGGACAAAAATATTACGAATTTCTGCAGAGGCCTATTGAGAAAAAGAGGCATCACAGTTAAATGCATATACTTATTTTTTTAATTATTATTTTTCATTTAGAATATTGTGGACTTCAGCTGACCTTCTGAGTAAAAACTGGGAATATTCAGAACTTCATCTCAAAGTTTTCACCTTTTAATGTCATTAAAACACTAATCTCAATATAGAGATATTTTGGAGCTAATTTACATTTTTAAAAGAATAAAAGCATCATAGGTAAAAACTTTGTATTTTTATAGTTTTCATTAAGTATTCTGAGTCTAATTTGTAGCAATAATTTTAATGGAAGGTCACTGGCCGCTAAACAATTCACACAATAATGAAAGTGAATGCACATTAATTGCAGCAGCTGGTTAAATGTGGGACTGTGTGCCCAAGAGCAGAGCTGTCAGCAGTTGTTAGATAATTGCTTCTCAATGTGTAGTGCAAAGAGCTGCTTCACTGAAACAGACAGAACACGTTGTGTTCAGTCTGGTTTCAGTCAGTGGGCACCACTGTCCACTGGAGACAGCCACAGTAAAGTCCACATTTTGTTGAGTATTTCAACATTGTAATGGTTTAACTTTGGTCCATATCTAACAAATGGAATAGTAATATGTTATAGCTCCTGACTTACAACCCTAATTTACATTTTGTTTCTTTGCTACTCCAGCTGTGCAACGGTTTAACTCCAATGGTTTTTAAAGGATTATCCTGTAGAAAAAGTGTAGCAGCACAATGAAAGAACAGTCTGGTGTCTGGTAAACTGAGGATCTAAAAGCCACATTGATCCAATTGAAGTTACAGTTACCTTGTGATTTTCCCATGGAAAAAACAGACATGGAATTCCAAATATGAGAACTTTGGTTTTGCTGTTCAGCAGCAAAGTCTAATGGTATTTATCTGGAGTTGACAGAGAGACATCAGTGAGAAGGCTGAAGTCAGGGAGAGAAGAGAAAGTATCAGATAACAGTACTTTTCATATGTAGGTTACTTTAAAACTTTATTTCTGCTCAAGCATTTTTAACTTATGCTTTAATTATGCTTTAATTATTCATTATTTAGCATTATGAACTTAAAATCTTCAGCATTATGAACTTAAAATCTTTTAAATCAGGAAATTGCTATGTGTAGTGTAGATATATCACTGTTCACCCCATCATGAGTGTATTATCTGTAAAGCAGATGAGAATCAGCTCATAGTTAGTTTTTAATTTTTTATTAATTAATTAATAATTTTAAGTAAATAATAACAAAAGATGAATTTTAAATGCAAGTTTAAGAATAATATTTAGAGACAGCCTGTTGCAGACTTGTGTTTAATTTGGTTCAAAGGAAAGGACCTTTTATTGTGGTATATTAAGTAGTGTCATACTGAATTTCGATACCAAGATTTTCTAAGGTAAGATAATATTTTTTCAGAAGTTCTGTACTTGTACTATATAATTTAATCACAGCAGGAGAATGGCTTTTAGCAGTATGAAAGGGGAACTGATAGAGGCATTTCTTTCACCTGAAAGATACACAGGTAGCTGCCTGTAGCTGCCTCTCCTCAAATGCACTGTCCCTTGCTTTTTGCAGCATGGAAGGTAGCTCTTTGTGGCTCAGATCTTGCCACATGTCAGAGAGGTTACCCACCTGAAGTCTTGTCTATGAAATTGCAAGGGCCTGGCAATGCATTTTTCCATGTTCTCCAAGGTTGTGAGGACTGAGTTAAGACTCGTACAGGCTAACCTTCTCAGCAAAACTGGTAACTGTGGCATGGTGAATTCTTTATCTCTCTTAACTTAGTATAATTGGAATAAATATTTGGTCTGACTGGGAACATGGGAATTTTTTTGACAGCTTTTCTTTTATAGTTAGCATTAGCTCATCAGGGTGAGGCGGGAAATATTTTTTCAATACCTTTTAAATTTATTCAGTCTTTCTCAATCCACCTGTGCATCTCTTTCTCTCTCTCTAAAGCTCTGCGGTCCTGTGAAATTTTCTGTATTCACACAGGACTAGACTGACAATTTGCAGACACCTGTCAAGGAAGCCTCTTCTGAATCTCCCATTGATTCCTACTGAATAGAAAATTCAGCTTTTGTGAAGGGTTTGTATGAAGCTGCAGATACAGTTGAGATAACCACCCTGGAAAGGCCGCACAATAAATAGTGAATCTATTCTTTGTAATATGCAACGTCCCACATTAGCCAGTGCATACAGTCAAATGACATCCCTCTAAGCCACTGCAGCAACTTTGTACGTCTATATATATTTTAACTATTTTCTTCTCTTGCTTCCTGCTAGAAGAAAAGGACGATGTGCTAGGCATCTCGTATAGCTATCAACAACTGAACAAAGACTTTCAGGCGGAGGTTGTTAAATAAGACAGGACTTTGGGGATGTTCCTGGCTCACTGCCTGTGTCCCTCTGAACGAGGCGCTCGGGGAACGTGCCTCTGGCCCTAGAGCGTCCCCTTGTGGCCGAGCCCGGCCNTCTCCAACAGCCCGCTGGAGAACTGCCACATATGTATAGATATATATTCCCATTCTTTTATTTCACCGTGAATTTTAGATTGCAGTTAAGTGTGAGTTAAAGCAAGTCTCTGATACACTTCAGCAATACTTAAGGCAGAAGTCTGTTCTCAGGATTGTTCTGCACAGTCTTATGACCAAATTTTTCAGTGTAAATAAATATTGCAGAATTGTTACAATTCGTTGGAAGTGTTCATGGACAATGGGTGAAGCCTGAGCTTGATGCAAATGAAAGTATGCAAACACCACTGAGGTGCACCTCACTATGCACAGCAGTATGCTATTGCAAACATTTCCATAGTTTGGTGTGATAGGGCAATGTTCTGAGATATCAAGTCTTCCATATGGATGGAAAATATTGCAGATCTGCATGCAAATAATGTTCCATATGAATAAAGTAGCACCAATTTAGAACTACTGCAAATTTGATCTTACATGTCAGATTTCCAGAAACTCACCCTTTGACTTTGCCTTTGCAGTGCTAGTTGTGCTATTTTACAAGCTACTAAATTCTGCTCATATAAAATTTTAGTGTTACTGATGCAAAACCTGCATCGTATTTCCAAAGGTTTTTCTCCCTCACACTGAAATCAAATTTATCTTATGTATATTTTAAACCACACAGACTGTTTTAATTTAAGTTCTCCAGATCAGGTTCTATTTACTTTGGCTGTTTTCCACAGTCTTTAGTCTAAAACCAATTATTTATTGTTCAGCATGCTTTCAGCATGTCAGAATTTGGAACAGCTATTCCAGCTCTTGGGTCAAGTGAGTGCTAGGTAACACTATCAGAATTGCCACATTTCTCACCCACTCTGCATGGCAAAATTAAGTACATAAGTCACAGCACAACATTGACTTAAATTTTTGCTTTAACTTTTATTTTTCACGTATATTCACGGCTTCTTAGGGACTATTTTAGCATGCCAAGATTGAGCTTAAAACTTAACAATATTTATGTTGGCAATGTTAGGATTCTTATCATAAGAAGTGCGTAATTTAAAATCATTCAAAAATGCACTATGAAGTTGGAAATATATCCACGTGGATTACATTTCTTTAAAACTCTAGAACCTTCACAATGTTAGTAGCAGGCTTCACTGGATAGAAAATCTGTGTGCATGGAAGATGATAGAGACCAGGCCTCCTTAGGAAAGGGCCTGTATTATAGTGTTTTTCCCTGCTGCATGTTTGCAGTTAGAGCTGGTAGCACAAAAGAGAAGGTCTCTTTGCAAAGCATTCATAATATGTATGTTTTATATATTACATGCAGTAACATAGGATATAATTTTAAACAATGTAGCAACATAGATGGAAGTCACCATAGCGTCTGTAGGAAATTGTGACAAAACTGTTTTATTCAAGTTTAATTTTATTTATGGTTTGGTTGGTTGGCTCTTTGTGTCACATGTAATATGACAAAAAAATGTTGATTTCACAATAAGATATGCTTTCCTCTCTAGGATTTACAGAAATGTTTTCAAGAGCAGATACGACTTCAGGGCCAGGTGAGGCTTCTGGAACATCGTGTGAAACGGCAGCAGTTAAAAATTATACAGCTCTTAGAGAAGAAAGAGATTCAGTACAGCGACAGAGAAGATGAAAACAGTGTCATTGACTTGGGAGGAAAAAGACAGTATTCAGGTTAGAAACGAAGCTATTCTTTTCATTTCCATTCATTGTAATGATACCCAGAAGTTTTAGCACAATTGGGCCTATTGAGTTATTGTTTTAAAAACTCATTGTAGAATGTTTGTTTAAAACACAGTGCTCAGCTTTTACCTGGACCTGCTGTGCAGGGAAAATTGTTGATGTCAGATGGTAGAAATCAAATCAGGATTTAAGAAGTTTACTGATTTAGTAATAGTGCATAATTAAAAAACAATCATGGGACAATAAATGAAGCTTAAATATCAGCAATACAACAGATAAAAGCCAATAATAGACATTTACGAAATGTTAATCAGGAGTTGCAGATTTCTAAACACCATTCATTGACTAATGTCAGAAGTTCTAACAATCTCAGAAAGAACTAACAGGGTTGATTCACATTCATACATTCAAATTATTTCCTGGGTTACAAGCAACTGACTTTGTTCCAATCTGTAAAGTCCCTGAGACAACCATATTTATACACATAAGCCTGGCAAAATGACATCTGCATCTCACTTTAATAACATTTTCGCTGAGTTGGATTCACTTCATGACATCACAGATTTTAAAATACGGGTTTAAAGTAGTTTTTCTAATTTCACCAGCATTCTGGTGGCAATCCACTCTTTCTACAGTGGAAGGCTTGTAGAAACTGCAGTAAGGCCCAAACTCTTGATATAATAAAACACCATCCAAAACAATAGTTGGATTGAAAATACAATTTAGGAGTCTGACTTCTAGATGGTGTTTGTTTCTATCTGTCCGGTGCTAAAAAGTCTTAACTACTATTATTTTTAATAGCCTTGTTTGAATATGCTGGTAGTGCTTATGCTGCTGGAAGAAATACCAATATATATAACATTTGATCCCAAGACATCACATATAATAAAAGACCATTAAAATTAAATTAAAAGCACTTGTAAATCTGACTTTAAATTTTAGCTGTGTATTTATGTACTCAGCATCACGGACCACTTTATTTTTATTATTAGGGCTGACTCATTTGTTACTGGAAAAGATTATTAAAGCCACATTTCTCTGAAAGGTATTTGTCCTTTCTTAGCATATGCCTCAATTTATTCTTATACAATGTTATTCTAAAAAACAGATCTAACTTGTTCCCATTTCTGATTTTTTACGCCATAATTTTTTCACTTTCTTTATAGCTTTAAATGCCTTTCCCTGTTCATACTGCATTATTTTCTCAAAGTGCTGTAGCATTTTAATATCAACAGAGCTGGATAGTTTGAGTTAGATAGTGAGAGGGAAATTCCATACTATATACACCTGCTAAAAATTAAGATATGCTTGTGTTTTGCTAACCTGCTAAGAAATTAATGGACAAGGAAAGCTATTTTCTCTAAGCCAATTACACATTCTCTATAAAGACAACTTGCCTGTTATTTAAATCATGTTTTCTCTTAGAGTTTATCCAAATTCTGGCATAGCTATTTGTTTTCAGTATAAAATGTTTATTTTCTATGTCTAATCTTCACTGACACTTTAACTGAAAAGAAATATAATAGTTCATAAAGTTCCAACCAGGCCTGGAAGTTTCAGCCAACTCAGAAAATTCCTTAAAGTTAATCAGCTCTACCTTAGCCAGGAAAAACAGAAATGCTAAAAATTATATGTCTTTTCTGTATGACTGCCTGATGGTAGATTACATATAAACAAAGAACTCTTCTCATTTCTTAATTCCTAGAGGAAAAAATATAAGATTATAGAATTACATTGCTGTAATATTTCCATGAGCTCTGAATTTTGTTATTGTTGTAAATTATATTCATCAACAGCAATGCAGACCAGACTGTGAATGGTCCCAAGTCAAAGTGGTATCATTTTATACATACACTGCACTTTTTGGGCATAACCTTATGTATATTTTTGCACCTATTTGGTAGAAGGGACAGGAGAATCAGGCCTCACAATTGTTTCCATTTTTAAAACTGGAGATCCCATACTTTTGTTTTTGGCACTTCTGCAAACTTTCTGGGCATAGAAGTACATGTTTGTTTTTAAAGGTTACTGTGTGTCTTACATTTAATTTTATGGTTGTAACAGGATTCTAATGTGGATGGTACCACTGTAAATTAAAAGTGACACCACTTAAAACTGAGGAATTATTTTGCTAGTCAAGTACAAACAAAAATTATAATATTTCATGGTGGGAAGATATTTCAAAGATATATCAAAATAATTACAGCAAAGCTTCAAAGCAACACAAGTACAAAAAAAACAAACAAACAAACAAACCAAAACCCAAATAACAAAGAAATGTGTTTGCAGAGACATTTCATTTTATTAGTGTGGTTCATATGTGACTTCTACATAACATGACTTGATTACTGTTATTGACTTGATTTCTGATTTTGCCAGTAAGTACAGGATTTAAAATGTTGTGTCCAATTAACATTGTGTGAACAGATTGTGCAGAAATCTACAATGAAGGCCATAAGAAAAATGGATTTTATAAAATAAAACCAATCCAGAGCCCTAAAGAGTTCCTTGCATTCTGTGACATGTCTGAAGGAGGTGGCTGGACTGTGTTTCAGAGACGCTCTGATGGCAGCCAGAATTTTGATAGGTAGGTACTAGACTTGGTAATTAAAACTGGAAACAAAGTGAAGAAGCATTAAACAGATGAAGTTAAGTTAAACCTGAACTTGAGAAGTATATGGGTAAGTTGTTATCCCAGATAAAAGGAAGGAATGGTTATTCTGTGGGACACCCTCCAGATGGGATACTGCTTCTGGTTCTGTCTGTCTTCTGTGAGATATCCATTCTAATCTTCTTCTGACAACTTGTGCATTTGACACAAGGACACTTCAATGTCAAATGCATTAACAACTGTTGGAGCAAGGACTCTTAATGATGAGGAAAGGACTAGATTGTCTTCTGCAATTAGTGAAAATCTAAAAAATAAAATAACGTAAGCAATCTGAGAGCTCTTTGAGCAAAAATGTTCTTCACAGACCTATCTAGGGGGAGGATGAGAAACAAAGTACCTAAGCTGAAACAAGAGAGGTTCAGACTGGATATAAAGAGAAACTTTTTCACCATGAAAAGAGTCAGCAGGTTGCCTAAAAAGAATGTGCAGTCTTCATTTTTGGAAGTTTTCAAGGTCTGAACAGACAAGCCCTGAACAACCTGGTCTGATCTCATGGCTAATTCTGGCTTGAGACTGACACTGGACTAGATTGCCTCCTGAGGTTCCTTCCAGTTTGAGTTATTCTGTGATCTAAAATTGTATTATAAAACATCCAAAAAAATTTGCTTTTTTGAGAAATTAGTAATTTATGCACTTTTCAGAGTCTGGGCTGACTATGAAGAAGGCTTTGGAAATTTTGTTTTGAAAAATGGTGAATTTTGGCTTGGAAACAAAAATCTTCATTATTTGACTAATCAAGGTAAGATTTGTAATGTAACAATAGTCTTATTCTTT
>WEIU01020895.1:57545-70265 GCA_013389925.1 Aegithalos caudatus
GCCCCAAGGTAAAGCCTCTTGTCACAGAACTCACTGTGAGGTCTCACCATCTGTTTTGTACAGTTCTTCAGCTCTTCCCATGTATTGCACGAGAGCAAGATTTGCCACACCATAGTCCACAAGTGGTGCACATGGTGCCTGAACTAGACAACATTGAATGCTGCAGGGGGCTGTATCTGCACTTTCTCCAGTGTAGGCACCATTGTGTTATGAAGATTCAGTCTGAAACAGATTATGTGCTTTTGTTAAATATATANTTATCTCTGTGGGTATCTCTCACATAAGAAGAGGAGTAGATAAAAATGTACACTGACTATTCTCCTTCTCAAAGCTGAGCCACCAAACATCCAGGAATGAAAAATCTACAGGCTCAGAGACAGTGTGTGGTTGACTGGACTTCTGGCCAATTCTTGTCTCTCTATATAACTCTAATTTATTTAATAGAGGAAGGGGGTAAAAAACTACCTCTATAATAAGAAAGTTTCCTTTTACAGCTGGAAACTGACCTCAGTCCATGTAGTTAAGGATATGTGTTTAAATTTTTGCGCACAAATCCTGCCTGTTCTTCCTCTTGTAGAATTTACAGGGATGCAATCAAGCTCTGCTCTGCATATAACCCCTACCAATGTCAGTGGTCATCTTCTTACTGGTATCTAAAATTGGATTTGGATCTGTAAGGTTTGCTCATATAAGTTTGTCAATCTCTCTTTTTTAGAAAGCATTATTAAAAAGAGAAAGAAATCCTGAATGTTTCAGTTTTTTATAACCAAAATAGAATGGTGCAAATTAACATAATTTTTTCTAGATATTGAATTTAATAAATCCTTAAAGAAAAAAAAAAATTAGAAGGATATAGACATATAATTTTATTATAAGCCACATAAAAGACCAACAAAACCAACAGAAGTTGGGCCAAATGTTTAAACCATCAATGCTTTAATAACTTTAATTATGCCTTTATACCAGGAATGAATCCTGAGTTCCCATAAATCCCATATGTGGAATTTTATCTTTTTTTCTTCACACTAGCAGTCAGTCCCATAAGATTTTATTCATGTTTAAAATTAAATTAGTATTTTATTTTGTTACAAAATATTAGAAAAAGAAAGAATTTCTAAATAGAATAACTGCATGGAACAATATAATTTTATTTAACAGACCATTTTCCATAAAAACTGTCAAATACTTTTACAGTCTTTGATAACAAAATCAGAACTAAATCCTGCTCTTATTTATATATAAGATGGGATTGCCTTAGTATCTCTGTTTGAAAGGATTGTTGGTGTTACAAACACTGTAAATGTAACCAGGCAGTACTTCAGGATGTTTCCTTCTCCCCAGCTGAGTTTGTCTTAAGGTCTGATGACTTTGTATTTCTGTTAAAATAGTGTGCTAAGAAAACTGGCAATTTTGTTGCTATGTTTCATGACCAAGGTCCTGCTTGTGTGCCTGTCCTTCTTTCAGTTTAGGTATAAAGTGCTGGGAGATCTACCAGAAGCATAAGGCACATCTTAATTGACCCTTTATCTTTAAGTAAATTTTCAATAAAATACACTTTTTTTTTTTTTTCTTTGCTGCATTGAGCTTTTTCAATAGCTAAACAAATATTAGAAAACTTCAGTACTTTCAAGAGAAATTGCTACTGGAATCAGATTTCACAAAAAGGTTTAGTTCAACAGAAAAGCATCAGATGTAGCTTTAATAACATTGTTCTTGTGTATGAGAATTACATTCCAAGTATATGCAAATTTTCTTCCTAAAAAAATCTTACCCTATTCATACAGAGGAAATTAGTTCACCAAGGACATGGTTCAATTACTCGTGTTCTCTTTGGTCCAACAATTCTGACATGAATTGTGAATCACTCCTGAAAATTTACAAGTACTACAGGCAAGCCATAAATTTTCAGATAAAAGAAGCAGCTGTTTTTGCAGAAATCTGGTTTTACTACCCTTCAGCAGAACAGTACACAAAGTTTCAATAACGGAGGCAATACAGGAATTATAAAGATTTTGGTTTAGAGGAATATTGCCTTTCCCAGAATCACCAAACAATTCCAGTTCAATATGATTTGCAAACATAAAAACAGGTCTATAAATGTCTCCTGTGAGTATTTAATAAAATGGACACTTTTCAAAGTTGTCCAAGACATTGCAGTTGACAAGGGAATAAAAAAAGATTGCTTTGAATTTTATATTAAGCCAGTAGCAATAAACCAATACAATTTTACAGTGATTTTTCCTATGACTGCATTAAAATTATGTTGCAATTCCCAAGTGTCTGGATAAAATGACTTTTTTTTTTACAATTCAATCACCAGTAAATTATTTAAGCAGATGGAAATATTTTAATCTCTTCTTATTGTGTTTGTCTCATACTGGGTAAAACATATGCTGAAACCAAATGATCAACAGTCAAACAGGCTAAAATTTTCATATTTAAAAAAAATAATAATAAAAGAGTCAATGGCCATTCACTGAGAGCTTTGGCTTCCCAAGGGTCCCAAAGCCAGAGCATCCTCCTGTAGTCTTCATTTAAGAAATTTTAAGTAGGATGTAATTGAGTCACAAATTATTTTGAAACATTTTCCAACTGCAGAATCATTTATGTATTCCAATCACACAGCAGCAGCAGCATAAAGGATATCAGAAAATAGGTTTATGAAGATCTATCCAGAACCAATAACTCTATCCACTACCCAAACAAATGCTCTCCTTTGCATTACAGAAGTAGAGAAAGAAAGAAGCTCAGTAGATGTAGTTCTTTGTATTCTCTCTGTCTGTGAATGACATCCTGCTTACACAGTTTGAGTCACCATTTTCTTGATGAATCCAGAAAAAGAAGTTAGTAAGTGTGAGCTTCTGTAATTTATAGACTTCTGTAATTTACAAATTACAGATATGCGTGTCAGGTAAGTTTTCCACAGAAGTCTTTTTACAAGGAAACATAAGCTTGTAGAAATTAATCAAGTTAGAATTTAGAAATTGGGTGGATTGTTTGGTGTTTTCTTTTGTTGTTGTTGTTGTTGTTGTTTTGGTTTTTTTGTGGGTTTTTTTTTTTTTTTGTTTGTGGGTTTTTTTTTGCTGTTTTATTTCTTTTTTTGTCTTGTTTGTTAGTTTTTAAAAAAAAAAAAATCGTTAAAAAAACATTTCTGGTATAAAGAACAAAGTTGTAGTGGAAAATAAATATAAAGCAAGTGGATCCAGTGGAGCCAAGGTTTCACATGCAGGGGCATTTTAGCCTGTGCCTTGCACAACCCACACTGATTTATCTCTTGAATCCTTCTCTTGTTCTTCCTCTAGACCAGTGAATAAGCAATTATTCTCACACATGATCCTCTTCAGAAGACAACTCTGATGTACACAGTTAACTTAGTCTGAGACAGATTTAATGTTCACTCTGTACAAGAACACTTGTGGAACAATCTGTCTTATACACAGAGCATTTGCCCTTTGCCACTTTCTGTGGTTCATTTTCATCAGCTGAAGTGGTAGATTAATGATGTATCAACACTCCCTCTGCAGGGACATGACTGTGGGTTTTCTCTGTTCTGAGCTAGTGCCCTAGACAACAGCCACTTCTGATCCTGTCGAGGGGGGCAGAGAGGGAGTAGCGACAGAGAACAAAAGAAATTGGTCAGTTTATGCTTTGAAGTAAAAGAAGGAAAGCATTTAAATCCCTGAAAATTCCTAAAGAATAATAATTTTAAAAATCATTTAATATTAGTTCAGTAAATTAGTTGTGCAATGAATTGCATACATAATTTTTGAGTCAACTCTGATTTATTAGTATCTTCTTGTACTTGAATATTATTCCAATAATGGTCTTTTTTGGAACATGTACTGGAAAGGTAACAAGATTTCATTGCAATTCTTTATTTAAGACATCAGAAGCTACCATTTACAGTCTCTAATTTCACATGACATAATCTTTAATTTCACCACCAGTAGTTACTTGCTATCAATGATTTCATGCACAACAAGTCCTGCTGCAGGCTCTTGGCTTCTCAGTGCAGCCTGAAGAAAATACAAAGCATTCAGGTGAGCTCAGCTGTCATGGTTTCCACCTTTTCTGCTCAAGTTTAAATTCTGTCTCTTCTTTTATTATATCCATAAGATTTAAAGGAAACTTAAGACAATGAAATGTATATTTTGCTATGGGTATATATGACATTTAAGGTTAAAGTTCATAAATTTTATTCAATTTTTTAAATTTGAGTTTCATATGCTCAATCTGCACAAGGTCTTCTGCAGCTATTTACCTTTACCCTCCTCTTCACTAATTCCAGCTACTGTAGTAATGTCACCTCTAAACCAGGATAACTCAAGGAAAGAATCTTTCTTAAAAACAACACTAAATAATTTAGGGTTTGGATATGTATGGTGATATTCCTTCAGGCACTTCCCACAAGTGGAGTGTTAAAATTGGCATCCAAGCTGGTGCTTGTACTAGTGATCATTTCCTACAGGTAAATAAGGCCAGTTTTGTTTCACGTCAGTATTATGTTAGAAACCAGTTAGCTTGTGCTCCAGTTTCCATGCATGTCCCTCAGAGGTGGAAGCACCTCTGTGCCTCTCAGAGCATGCCTGCTCTGTCCCATGGGCATTACTGAACTTCATCCAGAAGTTCTCAGGAACAGAAGACAGACAAACTCTGTCCTCAGAATGTTGCATCTACGATCTCCCACCCTCCTGAAGGGACAGTGCTCCTTACTGTGACACTGCACTCCCACAGCCACACTGTTCTCATGGGTCAGTTCTGCAGCTCTGCCCTTACAGATGAAGTGTGATCTCAAAACCAGTGTTCCAGAGATTTCTTGATGAGAACGGGCACATCCTTAATTTTTAAGTTTTGCTGTATGCCATCAGTCTGTGATAGCTTTCATATTTATGTTCATTCAAGAACACCAATTGAACTTCCATCCTCATGCCAATCTAGGAGACATTGCACTGGCTCTATTGTTGCATTTTCTCTAATATAGCTCAATCTTTGAGGTTCATAATCTTTCTGATGTGAACAGAGTTGAATAATATAAGCCATATTTACCTCAAATATGTATTATTTAAGGTGAAAAGTAGAGTGTTCTTGTCTAGTCCAAACTACTGCATAAAATGGGTTGTAGACTTTCTACTCATAGTTTCATCAGTGTTTTAAGCCATGTCCTTTTAGGAGGATAATAGAAGCTTCTTTGTGTTAAGACTGCCAGGAAATGTAAACAGCTCTTAACCCCCAGACTTGCCAAGGAAATGTGTGTATATTAAATCTTTTCTATTTTAGTATTGACAAGTACTTGCCTAAGAGTAAAATATACAAGGCATAATTACAACCTGCTGGATTTCTTCTACAGCCCATGTCCTCAATAAAACAAGTAATCAAAACTGTGGCACATTCAAAAAAGGCTTGGTTTGTCCTAGAAAAAGATCTGGTTTGTTTTCTCCAGAAAGCTAAAGATAAAAGAAAATATATTGTCCTACAGCAGTAAATCTGTTTAATAAACAACCTCTCACCAGAATAAAGTCTGTTTAAAATTGTTACTATTTTTATTTTATTATGCAAGAGGAATTACATGGAAAAGCTAAGAATAGATTGGAGACAAAGCCCAAGCTGATAAAATGTTCTGTTTGAAAGTTTATGGCCTGGTTTTTTAGGTTTTTCTTGCAGAATACAAAATCTCAGTAGCTAATTTCCTTACATTTTCTCCTGTTTATTCATTTTTGTGTATCACTAAATCTGAACTCCCTACACTGTATCACACTGTATTTCCTCAGTGATTTGAAGCCTGGTGGCTGGAGTTGAATGAATAATATTTGACTGACTAAAAGTGCAGCATATTCTAACCTCTAATTATTAATCATGTACAAAGAAAGTAAAGGGCCATGTTAATAAATCCCATTAAGTGCAGGCTGGTTGGTCTGGGTAGTGACATTTGCCTTTTTCAAACCAGTGGAGTCAGAAGGGGCAGATCAGCATTTGTCTCTCTTCTCTTACACTGCTGCTGTCTCATTTAGGGCTTGCAGACTCCAGCCACAGCCATTTCACCTTGAGTTTTTGAAGAGATGTCTACTCTAGCCTGGAGCCCAGAGGTAACAAAGAGAACAGTGATATTTGTTTTGAAGAATGTTGGGAAAGATGCAAGTTTGACAAGAAAGTATCACAGATATGTGTGCTTGGCAGAAAGCTCTCTGAATGTGGAACCTGAAAGCAGAATGGAGATGGAAGCAAGTTTTGATATAGAGGAATAAAAGAAATTTCAAGCTAAGATACTGCTGAAGTTACTGGATAACCCTAAGGAAACAAAGGTTAAGTCCAGGGTTTTGGCTAGAGCAAAGGTTTTGATTGACCACACACAAACAAAGATGCTTTTACCAAGTAAAGATAAATCTCAAGAAAAGCAGAAGTTACCTAGACAAACAGATCTGCCGATGTGGTAACTAGAAAAAAGGTTTAGGACTTTTCCACTGCAAAAAAGATAGGAAGACAACCCTAAGCTTAAACTGTTACTAACTCTTGTGGTTGGCTACAGTGACCATAGTATGGTAGTGATAATAGCTAGGATAGGTTAGAAGGTGTGATGAAGGTATTGTGTATGATGCTGGGTGGTTGTATGTACTAAGATGTTCTGTAAATAAAATATATAATGCATGTAGAACTAGGTGGGGCTTCAGTCTTGCCTATAAGCTGTATCTGGCAGCTGTAGGCTAGGCTCTGTCATCCATGACCCAGGACTGCTGTTACACCATCTAAGCAATAAACACCATTTGAAAGAGCCACCTGGTCTCCCAACATCCTTCTGAGACCTCATCTTCTAAAACAGAAGTGTCTGGAAACAGTCTGGAGTGTCTACAGAAACAGTGTCTGGAGCATGCCTGAAGTACAGGAAGAGCTCTAAATCCTCATGTAAATGTATATACATGAATACTCTGGTCCTGGCCAAGGGCATTTTTCAGATATTCCACACATAACATAAGCTTCTAGCCAGCTGATCATCTAGTGGGCTGCAAAATACACCAGCATATAGCTGGAGCTATTTTAAAAAGTGCTGAAAATATTTTACAAGTCAAACCCAGTCATTTTCATATGAGTCTTTCTTTAAAAAAGTAAATTAGAAGAAAACTAGATCTGAACAAAACCAGGACAGGCACGAACAAGAAGGATTAGAATAGCTAAAAACTTCTCCAAACTCCTGTAAAATAAAATAACTTAATGCATTAGATAGTGGATCTCTTTTATATGAAAAACAGATGGATGAAGGAAGTAGGAGAAGAGTCATGCTGCAGAGCACAAAAAAAGTAATAATACAAAATATCATTTAATGAGACAAAAAAATGTCTTCAGTTGGCACTTTTTCTAGCACTCACATCCACTGTACAGAAGTATTCAAGGAAGTGCTTTATTCTCATGCCTACTAGCTGGCTTCCTAATTCTGTAGGAATCATATCATGACTTGCAGCTTCACTCATGACTTCAGTTTCACACTGCAGAGAAGCTGAAGTCCAATGTCTATGTTTATAACAAGAGGGCCAAACAAACTATCAGGAATGGTTACATAGTCAAATATTTTAAAAAAAATTATTATTTTGAGACAATAGGTATCTAAATGGGATGCCATGAGTTTTGAGAAAAAGAAGGCCCTTTTCCTTTCTGTTTTATTTTCTTCTTTCTCCTCCCCCCCTCAGGAGCTAGAGCTCCTAAACCCTAAAGAGCAGATCAAACAAATAAGAAAAAAAACAAAACAAAACAAAAAAAACATAAAACAACAAACAAACAAAACCCAAAAACAAACAAACAAAAAAACCTCAGTGTGAGTGACAGTGGTAAGGTCTTCAGCTCATCTAGAAATAGCTAATGAGATTTTACAGAAAAGCAGTGCTGTTCTAATTTTCTGGCTTTAGTGATAAAACCCAGATGCTTTAGAAAAGATACAAAGGACTCACAATAGGAATAATTTCTTCCAGAAAGATTTCCTTTTAATCTTTCACATAAAAGAGATTGATTTAAACCTGAAAAAGTGACTTTTCAAAGCCTTTCTAATATTCTTTATTTTAACATTAATTGTAACAGCTTTAGCTTGTCTTGGGATATCTATAAATTATAAACTCTTAAATTTGGTACAGGGATAATATAAGACATGTTCTGTTACACAGAGTTGGTGAAACAATGGTTTGTTGCTTATATGGAAGGGAAATGAAAGATGTTGCACTCTAAGGAGAAGTATTAGTTGAATTTAACAAGGACTAATTACAGAGACTAAAAATGGGACTTAATTCCTTTCTATGCAAATAAAATGTATGGGACAGGCTAAGACAAGTATTCATATTCCATGCTGTTCTTTGACATATAAATTAAATCTATCAGTGTTACTGGAGCAGAATTGCCTCAAATTGGTTCACACATTAAGGACAAATGTAGGACACCAATTAATAATTGATTTTATTTAATGTCTATTTCTTTTTTTTCTTTTTTCACATTTCCAACATATTATATGGGATTATAGTACAATTATGTAACAATTATGTAATTATAGTACAATTGTGTAATGCTTCAGTCCAATCTGACAGAATTTGACCAAAGCCTGTAATTCTCTGTTATCTCTGAGCTACTATGAAACTGGTAGGAATTAGAGCAGAGTAACCTTCATCAGTTGACTAGTAATCACAACAATTACAATTTGGTCTCTGAGTGAGGTTAGAATAGATAAATTGAGCTAGATAATGATTACAGTCTTTCAAATTAATCATTAGCTCTAACTGCATTTTTAAAGCAGAAGACCAGATTATTGGGCCTAATCATGATAGCTACTGGTGGCTTACTCTACAAGATCACTAAGCTCCTCTTTAATCAGATCACTCTGATCACTCTACAAGATCCCTCCTCTTTAATCAGACCTCTTGTTCTTAAAGAGCAAACCTGAGATACACTAATAGACATTAATTTTATTGAGCAGTTCAAGATTTTGAAAGCCCATTTTCAATGTTCAGCCTGAGTACCCAATTTTCAGTCAGAGCTGTTCTCCATTGGCAGAGAAAAGAAGATCCCTTTTTCAAGTAAAACATCTGCTGAAATTCCTCTGGTTAGTGAAAGTACCTAAACTAAGATGAGCAATTTAGCAAGTTATGAATGTGCCTGAGTCCCACTAACATCCATATCTTTCCCATAAATTCAGAGTGTATGCAAATTTCTCCATGGAAAAGTTGATTTTATATCCTCGGTTTAACCATAATTATGATTTATTTCCTCAACTCATTTTGCCTGTAACTCTGTAACCAGTGTCTTATTGACAGAAAGATGCAAAGTCACCAATGCAAGAGAATACCAGCCAAGTGTCATGGGCTGAGTGAGGTCAGGGCACTGATCCTGGGAGCCTGAGCCCCTGTACCACCACTGGCCTTTCTACAGGATCATCTCTACTCCACAGAACTGCGTCTGTTACTCCAGGAGGATTCATCTGGACTGCTTCTAACAGGGTGTCAGGTCACATCCCTGACTCTGTCAGGGTTTTCTAGGGTTTTTGTTTGCTTTGTTTGCTTGTCTTTCTGTATTACTACATTTGTACTTTTAATATTCCTAGTAAAGAACTGTTATTCCTATTCGCAAATCTTTGCCTGAAAGCCCAGCCTCTAATTGAAAAATAATAATCTGAGGGAGGAGGTTTACATTCTCTATTAAAAGGCAACTTCCAGGTTTTTGCTGGCAGATACTTGTCTTTTTAAACCAGGACACACTCCATGAAGCCACTCCCCCCTGCCCACTGCCTCCCATGACAGGGAGACAAAAGGCAGAGTTGAGATAAGAACAATTTACTGGAAACAGCAATAAAATAAGAAAATAAGCCATTAACAGCAACAATCCTAGTAACAAACAGTGTATAAAAGAGGGTGATTACATGCAAAATGCTCATAGAGTGTGACCTGAACCACTGTCATGAGGCCAACAAGAAAAAGAATGGCCCCTGGTGCCTTTCTTGCAAAGGTTTTTCTTCCCAACCTCACACCCTTCCTATGAGGAAAATTGGGTTTGTTCAGCTTAGAAAAGAGAGGGCACAAGGGCGACCTCATTGTGTCCTTCCAGTGTCTGAAGGGAGCTGACAAGAAAGATGTAGAGGGACTTTTTACAAGAGCACATAGTGACAGGACAAGGGGAAATGGCTTCGAACTGAAAAGGTAGTTTTAGATTAGATATTAGGAAAAAATATTGACAATGCTGAGGTGCTGGAACAGGTGGGCCTGAGAAACTGTTGTTGCCCCATCCCTGGAAGTGTTCAAGGCAAGGCTGGACAGAGCTCTGAGAAATGTGGTCTAGTGCTAAGTGTTTCTGCTCATGGCCAGGGAGGCTGGAATGAGATGATCTTTCAGGTCCCTTCCAATCCACACCATTCTATGATTCTATGATCTACCTCACGCTATTTTTAGACCCAAAATGATTTTGCATCAGTGGCAAAAGAAGCAGGATACAGGCACATGTGCAGACCAACCTTTCTTACATTCACACTCTAAGTGCCCTTGGACTGACTGTCCAAGAATGGGAGATCTGAGCTCAGGGCAGAGCCTCCTGTGCCACCACCAAGCTCCTTTCTCCAAGGACACCAGGATCCCACAGCTGCCAAACCCTGCTGGCAGCATGGGGCTGCCATAGGCTGCCAGGAGCTCAGCTGAACACTGGCCTGACCTCAGAGTCACGTTTGGAAAAGGAGGAATCCTTCTCAAAGCTTTACGGGTTTACTGAGGAAAAAGTTGCAGGCACAGAGATGCTGTGAAAGATGATATTTTCTGTGGGCTTGATATTTCTGAGTCTGAAAGGTTTTCAGACTGTCAGTGGCTGATTTTTCGTTCCAAGGTAAGATTTCTTGGGATAATTTTCTTTCAAGGACAATTTCTGTAAATAACTCATAACATTTCTAGGAAACAATATTTTTTCTCATTGCAATCCCTCTTCCAGGTGTTGTTTCTGTTACTTAACTAGTGGAGAGAGGTGTCAATTCTATGGACCAATAATGTTCCTTTTTAGCACAGCATGTTATAAAAAGGCTGAATGAATTGTTAATAAAGCCTACTGATTTTCTTCTGCCTGCTGACTGGAGTTAAGCATCTTTATTTCGTGCCCAACAATGACCATTTTCCACACTTCTTTTTATCCCACTCTTTATAAAAATATGTAAAGATTTTTCCTTCCCTCTGATTGCACGGCATTTAAAAAAAGAACACATTTCATTAACTGAGTGGAAAACTTGGGCTGGGGAAGGCATCCAAAGGATCTTTTTGTTATCCTGCTCCGGGCAGAAGTGTCTGACGGAGGTTCCAATGTCTCACTACCTGAATGTTGCACTCCTTAAAATTGTTGGAGGAAGGAACCAAACCTGTGGCCTCCAAGTCTTTTCCATTTTCAAGTCCTTTTCCTTCCTGTGTTCTTTTACTAACCATAGCCCATCATTTTCATATATTGCCTTTCTGTTCACACTGAGGGCTGCCCGGCCCTGACCCCACACGTGCCCCAACCCTGTGGCAGCAGGCCCAGAAAAGCCAAACCATCCACTGGGAAACATTCAAAGCACAGCTTGGAAAGTCTGCAAATGTGAAGTGACCTGGAGTCATTGTCAAACAATCTTCAAAAACATCAGGGCTTGAATTCCCTTCTAAGGTAACACACACTGCTCCAATTGACAACTTCTGCAAATTGATTTGGACCAGATTAGACTTGATCAAACCAATTTGGACTGGTTTGGACTGGTTTAGACCAGATTGGACAGATTTGGACCAGTTTGGACCAGTTCAAACTTGTTTGGACCAGTTCAGACTGGATTAGACCGGATCAAATCAATTTGGACTGGTTTGGAGCAGTTTGGACTGGTTTGGAGCAGTTTTGACCAGTTTGGACTGGTTTAGACTGGTTTGGACCAGTTTGAACTGGTTCCGACCAGGTTGGACTGGTTTTAACTGGTTTCACCTAGTTGAGACCAGTTCCAACCAGTTCTGATCAGTTTGGACCGGTTTAGACTAGTTTGGACCAGTCTGAACTGGTTTGAACTGGTTTGGACTGTATTGGACCTGTTTGGAATGGTTGAGACAGGTTTACACCAGACTATACCAGTTTGGATTGGTTTGGATATGTTTGACCCAGATTAGATCAGTTTGGGCCAGTTTGGATCAGTTTAGACCAGTTTGGATCGGTTTGAACTGGTTTGGAGCAGTTTAGATCAGTTTGGACTGGTTTGGTCTGGTTTGAACTGAATTGGACAGGATTGGACTTGTTTAGACCGTTTTGGATTGGATTGGCCCAGTTTGGCCCAGTTTAGATGGATTTGGTCTGGTTCATACTGGGAGGGATTTCCTGGGTGTTTTGGTGATTTTTGGATGCAATTTTTGTGGATTTGGGGGAGAAAATATTGGGGAAATTTCTGGAAATGTTGAGATTTCTGTGGATTTTCAACTGGAATTTTTTGAGGTTTGGGGCTTTTGGGTTCTGTTTGTTTTTTTTTTTTTTTTTTTTTTCCGGGAATTTTAGGGGAATTTGTTAAGGCATTTTGGGGGATTTTAGGATCTGGTTTATTGGAGATGATTTTGGGGAAATTTCTGGAAACTTTGGAAGTTTTTTATGTATTTTTAATCAGAATTTTGGGGCAATTTTGGGTTTTTTTGGGGTCCCATTTTTTTGGACTATTTTGGGGAAAGTTGGGGATTTTTTAAGGATTTGGAATCTGATTTTTTGGGATATTTTGGGGATTTT
>WEIU01020898.1:149-13819 GCA_013389925.1 Aegithalos caudatus
TTTTGACATCATGTTGAAGAACTGGTAAATAGCTGAAAAACAGCACAGAATTAGGAAACTGGTGTCATTTTTTATGTTTTCTTAAGATGCAATGACTTTAGTAAGTCACTTAAAAGTATCTCAGTTCCCCATTTGTCTTACAAAAACCTTTTTAGTGGAATTAGAGCTAAGACAAATCAAGTAATAGAAAACACATCAAATGTATACAAGAGTAATAATACTTCTAGAAAACTGTTCCAAGCAATCATGAACAGTTCTTGGTTGCCTTAGCTGATTCTTTGCTTTTAGAATTGCTTCATTCTGCTTCCATCAATAGATGCTGTAGCACCGAGTTTCTCTTGCCTTTGGTTTGAGCAAGGCCTATTGCATTGTGGCCTGTATTCTCATTTTTGTTTGGATAAACTCAGCTATGTTGTAAAATCCAGAGCTCTTGTGAAGAACAGGCAAATCTTCATATCCTTTCTGTTTCTCTGTAGTTTCTGAACACCTGAGTTTCCTGAGTTCTGAAATTGCTAGAAATCTGTTATGCTCACTGAGGCACAAATTCACTGTGGAGAATTAATTTTATCCTTCACCTTTAGCAGGAGCAGAACCTTGCATGTTGCCACATTGTGCTTCCTTCTGCTCATTTAGGAGCATTTCTGGCTATCCCCTCACAAGTGGCAAGGTGTAATTTACTGCTGAAAAATACAGTCTGAACACATCTATTTCTATTCAATTAAAGTTTGAATGGAGAAAGCCTTGTTGTTTTTTGTTTTGCATGTGGAGATCAAAGATGAGCCTACTGTGAGATAGCCCAGCACTGTTTTCCAAAACCAGCTGTCTCCACTCTGCAGCATGTTTGTGTTTTTGACAGGATGTAGCAGTTAGAATGAGTTTTTATAGCTATTAATTAGACCATTACTGAGAGTAGCGAGACTGTCACTTCATGCAGGTTGTCTTTGGACATTGACTACCAGCAAAAGCAGGGACAGGAGAGGATTCCATAGAAAAAGGATGGATACTGAAAGGGAAACTAAGATTGTGGTTCTACCTGGGAATTTCGGTAGTTAAAAAAAAGTCATGTGTGCAATTTTTATCTATCAAGATGAACAATATTCATTCATGTTTTAGTAAATGGAGAACTGTGTATAGAATCATAAAGTAGCTCAGAATGAAAAAGGTCATTTAGACTAACCTCCCACTCAAAGGAGAGCCAGCTGTGAGATCAGACCAGTTTCTTTGTGGTCCAGAGGCTCTGGTCCAGTCCCCAGAAGACCTTATACAGGATTTTACACTTAATCTGTCAGTTTAGTGTTTCCTCTGGAAACACGGCTTTGGTGGATGTCTGCTTCAGGCCTCGTTGTCTTTCTTGGCCACTCTTTCCAGTTTTTGAAATTATTAACTTCATCTGTTTCATATCTATGGAGAAAGAGATCTTTGTGAAATGAGGCAACCTGTTTTCCAAAATATGAAAACTAAACATATAAGTGGTTACACTGTGGGATTATTATGATGAGGAATCGTTCTGTCTCAACTTTGAAAATTTTCTACCAGTTCTGCATACTCTCTCGGGACTTCTAGTCTAGTCCCTCTCTTCTTTTACCTTGCTCTTTCTCAGCATGTATATTCATTTTCAAGAGATACAAAATAAAAAATATCTTATTCCATTCTCACTGACAATGTCTGGCTCAAAGGAGAGTGCTCAGAATCATTTGCTTCCATACCACATTGTGGTTTTGTTCCCCTCAAAAAGAAATTTGCTGTGTTAAAACGTTCCTTGCATGCCATAACGAAGCATTTTCTCAATAATCTAATAGCATGGTTAAAAATCATAAAGGATGGAAAGTTAATTCCTACTTCACAGTCCTTCAGCTTTTTCTGTATGTCACTGCTCTTCACTCACCAGCCTTGTAAATCAATGGAGACTTTTATCTCCTGTTATGATATACATTGCTCTGCTGCAGTAGGATAAAATCAAGGGCAAAGCATTCCATGAAGTATTAACTTAGACATTTCAGAAGTGCCTAGAGGACAAAGAAATTAATATTTACAGTGCACTTTCAAATTTGTGCTTATAGGGTTTTTTAAAGTAGGAGGAATGCTTAGGACCAATGCCTGAGTAATGCTTCTCAGTTGCAAATCTGACTGGACACACTGGTCCAAGAGATGAGGAACCAAAACTGCCTCTTTTTTTCTAGGCAAATGCCAGAGTGGGAAAGACAATTAACCTTTGTTGCAAAAGCCTGAAGAAGGCTTTGAACTGGCAATGATGGGTTTTCAATGTATCAATAATCTCCTGACTGACCTAGCACTCAGATTTCTGCAGAGGGAGAATGCCTGTTTGCTGCTGAGGGTACTGATAGGTAGTGAGGGTCAGATACGCCTGGGACACACAGAGATGTTCTTTCCATGGTGCCTTGGTAGTACTTTGGTGATCTCAAGTGAGATATTCTCAAGCAGACAGATTTCATGTGGGTAACAAACCTACACATATCCACTGTGAAGCACAACCTTTTTTCTCAGGAACTTATTACCCCATTTAGCCAGAGAAACATTGCTTCAAGGAACACCATCTTGTACATCATTTTTTTCCTTGCATTAGATTTAATCCACATATTGAGTCATTCACACAGCAAAGTACAGTTTTGGGGGAAAGAAACCCCCAGAACTTTGTGTGAAACCTCCAACTGCACAAGGAAATTGATGAGCGGGACCATTGCAGAAAAACTTTACTCCCCCGTGTGGGCAATCTGTGCTGGAATGAAAACAGTTTTATCCTACAGCAGTGGGTTGTTTCCTACCTGCAACTTCAGCCCAGCTGCTGTGCAAGCTCTACAGTGGTTGGAGAGACAGGTTCATTTTGGATGTGATTGAGGGCCAGATCCTCTATTCCTGCACTCTCCACAAGCTTAAATCACCATTAGTTCATTCATAAGGGGTCATCAAACTATCCACTCTGAAATACAATATGATGTGTGTCACACAACTTTATCATGACTGAAGCAAAGGAACATCATTTTCCTTTGACTCCAGCAGATGGAGGATCCCCCTAGGAGCTAATTTCTTTTGGAACTATGTATATTTCATAACTGCTTCACAAGTAAAACTCTTCAAAACGAGATTAACTATAAATATAGTTAAGCTAAGTTGGTATTCTGCCTTTCTCCAATGCAAGTATCCATGTCTATAAAATGCCTGAAACACTTTAGCATCTCTCCCATGGTGGTTTCCAGTGGCTAAAATTGTGTCATTTACCCTTCATTATCTCTGGCTTCCTGACATGTAAGAACTGGGAGAATTCATTAATGTTTGATTTGTTTATGTCATCTTCTTGTGCATTTGAAAATGTTTATATACTCTAGGCACTTGCTATAGCCTGCATATCAGAGATGTCATTTTCTAGGAAGGCTTTTGGAAGTTTTAAGGCCACCTTACTTGATAGCTTCAGTTTGTAAAACTTGCTTGCATATACTGAAATAGTGAGTTCCATTGAAAATATTTAAAGCTGATTATTCAAAAAAAAAAGATTCCCTAGATGTTGATGTTTTTATTCTGATAATCTTCAGGAAAGTCTCAGATTTGGGAAGTGTAATGAAACTGATATTTCAGTGTGTTCAGAAACAAGCAGACAAAGAGCATATTCTTGCAATCTTTGCATGCTGGAGACTCAGGCTATGAATGTCTCATGCTTCACTTCATCAGTACAGGATAAAAGCATCTCCCAGTGCCTGCAACATCAGCCAGATTTGGTGTGGTACCAAACACTTCACCCCAACACTGAAGATAGGGAACTGAAGTGCTGTAGGACTAAAGGCAGGAGCTGTAAACAGTTTCGATCATAGTTTTATTCAGCTGTCACTGTTGGTACATATATTCAAATTTTTAATCCTCAAAACTGTCTGCCATATGCCAAGGGCACCCAAAAGCCTAACATCTGGATTCACAATAATACTATGCTGGCAGACTCAACAGACCTCCTTCCCTTAGGTTTTCAAGGGAAGTTACACAGAATACGAGAGTGGTACTAAAAGCAGCTTTTTACCAAATTCTGGACTAAAGTATCTAGGATCAAAAACTCTAAGGGTCCAACACTGTACAAGAGAGACTCTTCAGATGAGTCTAAGCAGGGCTCAATAGTGAAATCCCCCATGGGAAGCACATGAAGCTACTCTACTCAGTAAGGATGACACTGCCTTGACACAACAATCTGTCAGTGATCAGAGAACCCCGAGGGGCACAGGAGATAAGTGACCATTGATCCTCTGAAAACAAGTCACCCCTGAAGAATGGCCCATTAGATGTGGAGGTGTACAAACTTCCTTGCATGTCTCCAGCTCAGACCAGCTCCACTCTTCTCAGTCACTGCCTGCCTGGATTAACTCAGGATTAATTTCTGGCACTGCTCTCCAGGCAGCCCTTGCTGGGACTTTCCAGGGTCTGAAAAGAAGTGAGATTTTGCACTCTTATCCTTAAGAGTCTCTTTTCCAGAGTATGCATTGAATAATGTAGTTTGAAGACATAACAGTTTATGGTATTGACCCACAGAGTGCAAACTCCTGATTTGAAAAGTGACCTGAAAGAGACTATACAAATTCCAAGATTTTTGAGTGCAGTGATGAGCCAGGACACTCCATGCTCTTTAGGGAGTCATACTGCCCTTGTGAGTATGCACAGCTCCCAAAGCTTCTTATACCCTTAAAGCAATCCTGAACTAAAAAAAAAAAAAAAAAAAAAAAAAAAAAAGAAAAAGAAAGAATCCCATTTGTGGTGCATTTTACTTCAATGCTTAATCTTGTGTGCCAACAATAGCACAGTTGTGTAAATGAACAGGTTATAGCTGGGGCTTATGGAATGTATTCTGAGCAGAGTGAAAAATCAGAAATGTGTCTGTGAATAGTAGCAATAATGTGATTTAAGGCTTGATACTTCTAATCTTTTGTTATGATAATCACTATTCCCATCTAAGCAGGTAATAAAGAAACAAGTTGTTTTGCATTCCATGCTGATTAGCTGGAAAGCAAGGAAGGGAGACTCTTTAGGCACCTGTATTTTTTAAGAAAACATGTTACAGTTGAAATATGAAGTGACAGTTTTCCATTATGTCCTTTTGGTAAATAAGATTTTAAAATTCCTCTTACTTATCTTCTGAACTTCTGGGCAAGTTTGAAATATCTTGTTTGTTATTCTTCCTTTAGAAGGAAATTGGAAACGTGTTTAGTTAACTTTCAAATGTGAGTTTATGTCTGGAAATTTTTAGTATCAGGTAGAAGAAAGGGATTATGTTTTTTGTTGGTCCAATTGACAAGAATTGTTTTCATTAAAAAAAGTGTTGACTCAAATGTTGTAGTATTTATAACAGTCCTACATAACCAAAAATATTTATCAGCTGAGCAAAGCACCTTCCCTACAGAATTTATAAAAACATAAAAATAATTACTATTCTATCTGACTAGAGAAGCCTCTGGATTTACAAAAGAAAGTAATTAAATCCAAATAAGAAACACATCTTATTTTTTGGTATCTACATTTTCCACATCTTTTATTGGATACTGACACCACAACAAGGGTTGTAGATTCCACCAGAGAGCTGGGAAAGGCAAACCACATCACCCAGCTTGGTGTCATCTGCAAACCTGCTGAGGGTGCACTCAATCCCACTGTCTGTGTCACTGATGGAGACATTAAGCACCTCTGGTCCCAGTACAGGCCCCTGAGGGATCTCCTGTCACCAACCTCCATTGGGACACTGATCCTTTGACCACCACTTTCTAGATGCAAACATCCCACCAGTTCCTCACCCACTACACCATCCAACCACCAAATCTCTGTCTCTCCAGTTTAGGAGGGATGTTGTGGGAAACTGTGCCAGAGGCCTTACAGAATTCCAAATAGGCAATATCCACTGACCTTCCATTCTCCACTGATTTTATCACTCCATCATAAAGCCTCAAGGTTGGTTCAAAATGTTTTTTAAATACTTCCTCATTTTATCTACTTGAAGTTTTAAGGTTGTGGGTTTGTTTGTTTTGGTTTTTTAAATTGCTTTAGGAATATTTCATAGTTCATTTGCAAATTAAAAGATGGGAGGAAGACTGTCTGGTTTATACTCAGGCTGTTTTTATCCAAACACTATTTAACTGACAGTAGTGTGCTGTTATTATAGAATTGGTCATAGTACCTTAGCCACTGAAATACAAACAAACAAAAAAAAAAATCCACCAAAAAAAGGCATTTCTATGGATTAAGTAAACCACCAGAGGGAGCGTATATAATCCAATCAATGTAATAGTTTCATACACAAATTACAAGCAAAATCTCATTTTAGATGCTTTTGAAGGGCTAGAGGTTTAAAATATAGTGTATTCTGTTAAATATATTGCATTCTATCAATGTGTCTGCCTTAATGAATTTGCTGATCATACCCCTGCTTCAGACAAAGCAAAAGAAATGTGCCCAGATTCTGAATGTCTGTATGCCACTACAGCTGGAGGGGTTTTCTATGAAAATACAGCTACGTCCTAACATGCAGGTCTTAACAATCAGATTGTTGAATTAGGTCACATTTACCCTGTGATAAATGAAAAGTAGTGGCAGTACTTTTTTCTAAACTATATACAGTTTCCAATTACAAAGCATCATATTGCAGACCTGAGAATAAGAAAGTATGACATTTTGTCAGAGTTTGCTCTAAAATGCAAAATATTTTTCTTTTCTTTTAAGTTGTATTGAGACAGCAAGTGATCTTTTTAATCAAGTGCAACAAATGTATCAAGAATTAAAGTGTAAATTTGTCAGTCCTGATACATTACTGACAGGAACAATACAATAAGTAGATCTATACTTTATTGAGCAGAAAATTGCTTCACACTCAACTTCTTCAAATACTTTCCAAGGTGCTAGCTCTTAATTTGACAAGCTAATTTGCCCTCATGCATTGCAAGAAACTGTTAGGAAATTAGCATTCAATAATTAAGACTTCTGTATGCATGGCAAACCTGATGGGACTAAAGCAAGAAAAGACCGTGGCACAAAAGTGTTTAATGAACAAAGCATTTTCTAAAATCAGAATGAACTCAGTGATGGTATTGTTTGATGAAAAAAGCCTCACAAGATTGTAGTAATAGATATTCTCAAGTGGGATGGTGGTTCTGTTGAGAAGAGAGCGTTAACTTCAGTGACCCTGTAGGTGCACTTAAAAATAATGGTAAAGATGTAAATACCAGTAAAATGTACATTAGAAAGTACTATTAAGGAATGTAGATGATCCTGAACTCACAACATGTTTTTATTGAAAGTTAGCCTGCAGCCAGAGGAATTTGCAATTCCCTGAGAATCTCACATGGTTTACTAGCCTTTCTACATTTTTTGTAAATTGGTGGAATTTGATAGTAGCTGGAGTCAGTCAAATTATTGTGGAATTTCTGTAATTCCCTCAAGCACAAATTGTCTGGAATAATTCCTATGATTAACACTAATAAACCTAAAAGTCTCAGTCTCTGAGCAGAAACCCAATGAGCATGCACTAGCTCTCAGGGGTTTAGAATAAGTCAGTGGAAGACCAGGCCATTCACTCCCCAAGTTTCTTTTCTCCCCACATTCTTCTGCAGTGTACTCGCTGATGTTCTCAGCAGCTCCATAAAATTATCCTGATCCTAACATTAATAGATTTAATATCTAACCAAGTGAATTTGAATCCTGCTTTCATACAGGAAATAGCCAGTTTTCTTGCAGCTGCAGCATTAGTCACACACACATACCTTGCTTTGTTTTCCCAAATAACTCAGAACAGCATGAGGACAACAGTTATGCTCATAACTGACTTTTAAAAAGTTCAAGGCTGAGTTATAAAATTTTAAGTTATTTCTAGAAAGGGGGCAGAAGATTGCTACAATTCTCTTAAAGTCTGAAATCCTAGTATCTCTGTTAAAATATTTTTTATTAAATCCTGGACCTGAAGATGGGAAAGCATTTTGAATATTCTTAATCTAGATGTAAACACAGTGATTGATTTAAGGCACCTCACTCACACTGTTAATATTCCATATACCTCTTTCTTACAATGTCATTTGTCTTTCAAAATTTGAGATTGTGTTCACTAGCTAGATGTTCACCATAACATCCTTTGCCAGAGTTGTTGCTGTGTCTTCTGAAGCTTAGAGACTCTGTTCATTATCCATTGTGGAGGTTTCAGTGATATTCAATTTTGCAACACAGCTTGGACAAGACATAGATATTACAGTTAGTATGGAAAGGACCAGTGCCTGGACTGTTCTAAGACTTATATGTAATGTCTGCCTCATATACTGTCTATTACCAAATACATGACACTCCTAAGGTGTTTTTTTTTTCTAAATGCAGGAAGTAGTTATTAAAGATACAGAGGACAATAAAGCACTTTAATCTCATTGAGAGGAGGGATAGAAGACATCTACCTGTTATATATACCTTGAATAATACTTAACTTCATTGATTTATTTGGCAAGAATATGACAACATTTGTATTTTATTTCCATGTTTAAATTCACAGATGCACCTAAGACACCATAATGACAAAACACTAGAAAAATAGGTAGAACGACAATTATTTTCTGTAGAAATTTCTGCTACAATTCCTCTAAGTAACATTTTATTCTTTATTTATTGCATTAGAACAGTAAAACAAAGCTCACCTCAGAGTTGATGAACCATTTATATCTAGAATTTCTGTGCCAGTCATAAATCATTCAAATCACAAGAGAGTTTAGTACAGACTTAATTCCTCATTGTTTGTTTATCCTGAGCGTGTTAGCCACTCTAGTGCATGTTGCCATGATCTATTAGAGAGGCATTTACTTTGGGATTAAACTTTGGGTTTTTTCTGACAGAACTATGCCACAGTCACATTGCAGCCCAAAATTCTTTTCAGTTTGGTTTCATTTTCATCTGTTCATTTCTTACCTTAATAGCTAAGTTTGAATTCAAACAAATTCCTATTTGACTGCAGAAAGGTGACACTCACCCATGAAAGGATTCCACAGATGCCTTATGATGCAATTTATACATATCCTAGATATTTTAAGAACCTTGACTCAGACTTCTAGTCATCATTTTGTGTGTGATAGGCTGTCTTTCTCTCATGGGTTCCTACACAAGTCATTACAGACTTTCTGATTCCCAAATAAATGCCTCAAATGGTCATTTACCATACCTATTGGGCTTTAATTGTATAATACAAAGAACGCAAGGGATATTCAAATTCAAATTTCAAATAAAACAGACTTTTCTGATGGCAATTTAAAAGACTTACACTTATCAATGCTGCATTAAATAAATTGTAATACAAAGTGGTTAGTATAATAATTTTCATAATACGTGAAATGTGAAATACAGGTAGATGATGAATAGATTAAAAAAAGAACATAAATGAGAAAAAATAGAAAAACTAGGTTTGTTACACAAGACTGCTTAAAAATACTGAGAGGGAGGTTACTACATAAGGCAAAAACTGTATCTGCTTTACTTGCTTTCAGAGAAGGAGCTTCAAGAAGACTTCGGCATCTTCAAATAGGAACCACTGCTGTATGAACCCATGTTCAAAGACAGAGGAACACAGTCAGGGGCACAAACTTCTCACTGGTTGTCTCACTATAATGTATTGTACCAAAACCAGATAATTTAACATCATGTCTGCAGCATCATTTCTACTCTACTTAGGTTTTCTTTTTGACACTCTGGCTTTCTTCCATTCCTTGTTGTGGATGAAGTCCCAGATTATATCTTTTTCACACCTCTGAAATTTGCTACATCTTCCTTAACCTAATTAACATTAATTTGCAAGTGTTATCTTTATTTGCTATACTGATATTTTTATCCAGTTCTCTCTCTGTTGACTATCATGTATAGTTCTCTATACTATTTTGTGCTAATTACTATTCCTGTGCTACTGAAAGAGTCATAAGTGAGCTGACTGTCTTCCACTAATGAAAACAGTGGATCCTAAAATAGTTCATGGTCACTACTCTAACCAAATATGGCAGAATATATGTTTTGACTTTGAACATATTAGAACTTCGAAGTTTTAATATGAAAGTTAAAAGNAAAAAAAGAAAGTTCTTAGTTTCTCAAGAGCTGCTAGGTCCCACAACAGCAGTTTCTGAGCCAAATATATATTATAGCTGCTCCAAATGAAGCTAATTCATTTTTCTAATCCTAAAAGAATTTCTAATCAAAAAAGCATAGGATACTACAGTAACAGGATATTTCCATTATCTATCATTGCTCATTTTGCAATGCTTTTATGCATTGGTGTACACAGAGCAGTGCTACTGCTATTTTGAACTATATCTTCTCTTCCAATGGCCTGAAATAAATCAACTGCTTACAACAGATGAAAAAATTGGACATTTTTTTCTGTCCCAAAAATGATGAATTAGAAACTGCACAAATTTGGCCAACCTAAGTTTTATGACTTTAGGATTATTTTTCATGTAAATTCAGTTACAGAAAAGGTTTATAAATGGGTAAGTAAAAATAATGATTGTGCAGTAGGTTCATTCTGTTTTGTAGACCCTCTCAGTAGAATAATTTAGTGAGGAACAAGGTACTAGATTTCTTTCCTTTCATGTCTGAGATGAACCTAATTTTGAGTTCCAAACTCCTTCCTTGATTTCCAGAGGATGGTATGTTCTAAGAAATTACTTGCTGAGTATCCTTTATCAAATATTTGCATGTTTATGAGACTATATTTCAGCAGCCAGATACCACCTACCCATTATAACCTAAATTGTTGGCCTAGATAATAATTTTCTGAACTGGTCCCCTTCTTTCCTTATTCCAAATGTTTAAAAGAAAAATAAAATGAAACAACAAAAGCTGGGAACAAAGCATTTCAGGAATGTCAAAACTCAGGGCACATCTGTGGAAACAGACAGCCCAGATTATCACACCTGACTCTGGGATAATTTTTAGGATGAATGTTCATCTCCTTTTTTTGAAGTATTAGATTTTTTTTCCTCTCATATAAGCATCCAACCCATTGCATTACTATGGGGAAGTCTATCTTCCACCAAATTTTTTATGATCACTCTAAATTTCCTTTGTTCTTATTACGAGGGAAATTTTTTTAAAAAAAAAAAGGATAAATAAATAAAATAAGTCAAGTGATTTTTAATGGCATCAACCAAGGTTTTTAATAGAAAATTTTTGCAGTTTATCAGATTTTCTTTTTTCTCATGTTTCATTGAAATATTATGCAGAATGGTACCCCCAGTCACTTCTTATACAAAATATTACATAATATTGCAAATTAAACACAGCCTGGGAAGCTTCCTGGGCATTGTAAAACAATTGTATGTGCCACTAAAACAGTTGTGATGTTTCCTGCTGTGATTTCAGTCCATGCCCAGGAGTACTGTCCAGAAGAGTTCCCAGGCATGGTGCAGGAATTGGACTGTTCCAAAGGTTATTCCCAGATGGCTATTTATGTGCAGCCTCCTCCTTTTCAAGCTTGAGAGAGTTTGCTTGTGCAGGCATAGGCCATTGTGTGCCAGCAGTCTTCAGTGCCAAAGAACATTTCTGGGCATGTTTATTGTACTACTATAGACAGAATGGTCATAATTGTCTTTACTGCTTTCCAGAAGTGCTAACCTCTTATGGTTGTACTCCTCAATAGAAACTGAGCATCATTAAGATCATGTTTGCTTCATAGCCCCCTAGATGTTATTCTATAATGAAGTACCATGAATGAAATGTCTCTTTTTTTAGCATATTTTAAATATTACATATTACTAAACACATATTTCTATGTAACATTGTCAAAAATTTTTATTTAAACAAGTATAAAATTCATATGTCTCTTCATAAATTTTGGGTTATCTGAGATCGGGATGTACTAAAGCAAACTGCTCCATTTCCCAACATAGTCTTCAGATTTTTTTATAGGATATATATTTCTCAATCTTTCCAGTCATGTAACCTGGGGGACTCTCTAACACATCCTTGTAGAAGATATTCCCAGTTTCAGGGAAATGAATGAAGTTTTATAAGTATTCTTCCTTAAATGTCATCTATAGTTCCCCCTCTATTCATATCTATTAACTCCTCCAATATCTGCATTATTATAATGTATTAATGAAATCACTGGGTATCACAATGAATATCAATAGGTACCAATAATTATGAAACTGAGGAGCCCCTACTGTAATTCTTTTGTAATCTCTTTTGATGAATGTTCCTGCTCAGAGTTGACTTCAGAATTGGACTAACTTTTAGCATAAAAAAATGAGACACAATTAAGATAGTAATTTGGGAAACAACTTTCTGAACTTTAAGGTGCTTTGAACATAACCAGTTACAGGATGATTCATTTCCTTCCTTGTTTTGCTCTCTAGCTGAAGAGTTCACTACATTTTAACAGAAGGTGTTTTTCTTAGCCCTAATTCACATACCATTATAAGCATATAAATGTTGGATTATGCAGAGTGAGTTTAGCACTCTATGCCTCCTTTGCCTCTCATAGCTCCTACTTCCTCTGAGTTCATACTCCTTTTAAAGTTGTGAATGAGATGCAGAGGAGCAGTAACCCAGCACTAACCAAACCATTGCTGCAATTCTCTTTCCTCCAGCTCAGATGCTGATGCTCACTGGAAGTGAATCAGCCATGGTGTACACTGTATGATTACTGGGGGTTCATGTGTGATAACACAAGTGTGAATAGCCCTATTTCATACCATCCCTAGGCACCAGGTCATTTTTATCCTGTCACGAGGACTCTACTTGTTGTTAATGTTATCAGTGTGAGGTTTTTTAAAAGGAGTAAAATCCCAGCTAAAGTACCTGAATAAAAAAGAGAGCATGGGCGATGTGTGAATGAGATCTGTGCTTTGACACACACCACCAGAGACTTCATGTTTTTCAATTTAATTCCCACCATTCATATGTCTGTGAGTAGTATGAGAAACAGAGAAGCTGCGAAATATTGCATGCTCATCTGGTTTTCAGAAAATCTGGGCTTAATTCTAGGTTCTGTTACAAATTCTGTGTTATCTCAGCTGATCATTTCATGTCTCCTCTGTTCTGTTTCCTTATCTTTCAAGTGGAAAATAAAATATTTTCTCCAAAGGCCACTTTCATATTTTTATTTTAAAAATTAGACTAAATCAATGGGTATGCCACACTTAACTGTACTTCTGAGATATTGTCAATGTCAGCTGAATATTCAAAGATAGGAAATAGTTCAGAAAATCGTGTTGGAAAGAAGGGCTAAATTGTGCTTGTTAGGATCACTGACCAGAATGTAAAGTACATCCAGTAGTACTTCAGAGCTCTTTGCTTCAAACCCTGAGAAATTATTTGTGTGCCAAACATGTAGCAATGCCAACAGATCAGATTTCTCTGCTATTTCTGTTGCTATTAGCTCTTTATACCCACTTTGTGCAGGTACAAATGCACAAAGTCAAAGCACTGGAGACTGTAATCTAGTATGAGGGACTAATCTCAGTGTGGCTCCTTCCCAGAGAACACATTTGATATAAATTTCTGCTGATTCTGTTGGAAATTCCGATACCATAATCTCATAAATTTGACTCTAGGGTCCTCCTCTTACACTATCTTTTTCCTTCTAACTTTTCAAAGCAGAGCCTTTAGCAAAAGGATATTTTTTATTCTTTATCTGCTTTTCAGCATGTTTCCTTTATTGTTGTAACTGACAT
>WEIU01020903.1:2172-19210 GCA_013389925.1 Aegithalos caudatus
ACAATCTTATATTTTATTCTAATTGAACAGAATGTCACTTTTTTAGCTGAGTGAGTTTTCAAAATAAACTGAAATCTGTGTAAAAGTATTGCACTGCAAGACTTACATATTTTACCCATAATATTTACTAAATTTAGCTTGACAAAGCCTTTAAGATACCTCAGTGTAGAATTGTCAGTCTGTTAACAACATAGAAGACCACAGCTCATAGTCCATTGAAGTCCCAAAGTATCTCCTGTAGAACAACTAGCTCAAGCTCTCTCCAGTGCTTCTGCTATCAAGCCTGTTTACACCTTAATATTAGGAGAATATTAGGAGGAAGAAAATGTGAAAATAAATGCTTAAGGATACTTTAGAATCTAGGATGGCTTTGGCCACTTTAAGTGCTATGAGAGTGTTGAAGTTGGAGAATTCTTGTTACTATGAAGTTTGATCATCGCTTCAATCTGTTCCTGGAGGAAATTCAGAAATTTGAAAAAAAGAAGATGGTTAGTGAGGGCATATTTAGCTGAAGTAAATAACCATTTATTGCTATGGGTATCAAAAAGGAGACTGATATCTCTGATATCTTAGGGGACAGTTGTAAGGTTGTGTTCTTAACAGAAAATTTGAAATCCTGATGTTAAGTAAGAAAGGATTTCTGTTATCCAGCACTATGTAAAATGGTTTCTGGATTGATGTAATCATTTCACATACCCATCACTCCTCATCTTTTCACATGAGCAAGTAGGGTGTTCTTCCTTAAAGTCTCATACAGACAGGAGTACACTCACTGAAATGCATGACAAAAATGAAAAAGGAGAAGCTCAAAATAATGTAATGCAAAAAGACAATAAAGATGCCCCTATAGCAAGACTTCACACCAATCAGTGCTCTATAAAACTGGAGGATTTTTACCAGGTTGAGCCTGCTGCCTTATTTAAGTGCATAGTCATGGTGTCATGTACCAAGTACAGTATCTGTCAATAAGTTAGATACCTGATCCTACTGCCAGATGTAGTACATTAAGCCACTTCAAAGCCTTTATCTATTTCCTGATGGATATGGTATCCTATTGCTACCTGACATTCTTGTAGTAGACAGAGGATTAGATAAAAAAGGAGCCATAAAGCACCAAACACCAACAACACAAAACCATTTTTTAATTAATAGTTTAGTTTCCTTCTTATATTTAAACATAGAGAGAGCACTGGTTAACTCCTGCTGAAGTGATCTGTAGAAATAAAATAGTTGGACCTGAAATAGTTGTACCTTTTCAGAGAATTCTTTTTGCCCACATTTAATAGTGCTCATGATGTAAAGGCTTGAGAGCTAGGACACCAAAACAAATATTAAAATCAAGTCAAAAGGAAACACACTGGATGTGTAAACTAAGATAATTTCCTAATTCAATATAATTTACTGGAATAAGACATTTTTAGTCCAAAATTATCCTTTCAGGATCACATTTGGTACAAATTTTCAGTCACCATTCTTGTTAATACATGCTGCAACAAGTCACGCTGGACATCAGAGGCCCTTTTTTAGAAATTAATTGTCATAACCCACAAGGCTGACACTTAGGAAGCTATATGTGGAGTTTTCCAGATTAGAATTTATTCTGGTTTTCACATAAACTGACAGACTGATAGATGGTCTTATTTTAACAACAGAGAAAAAAACCCGCGTTAAGTACTTTTGGCAGCTACACTAGTCTTTAGTAACAACACAGCGGAAACTTCAATTTGGTAACACCCAAATTGTCTGAAATGTAGTGGGTTGTGATGGCCATTTTCAGTAGTCATGAGCTGGGAGACAAAATTCCACAGAACATTTACTGAAACTTCCACTCCAGCAGTTCAGCCAATTTCCACACTGAGGGTTATAAACAGTACAACAAAATATTAAAAAAGAAAAATAAATCCTACACTATACCTGGGGTCTTACAGATTAGTTGCCAGAGCCTAAATAGTTATCCTTAAAGGTAAGTTTCTTGTATGAAATCCATGGAAATGCTTGCTTTTCCTGTTGAAACCCACAGGCTTTCTTCTTTGAGTAAGCCGATATTAACATTGAGGGAAATCAGAATATGAAAGGTTAATAGAAAACACAAGGTACAAAAGCTGCAAAAGGCACTTTGGCTTAAATTAAAATGTGTTGCAAGCACTGGGAGATGTACAGAAACAAGCAAGCGAGAAGACAAACACAGATAGTAATAGGGAACAAAGGCCTGTAAAAACACAGACTGGACACTCCCCTGTATAACCTGCTCTAGGTGATCTTGTCTTAGCAGGGAACTTGGACTAGGTGATCTCCAATGGTCCCTTGCAACCCTAACCCTTCTGTGATTCTATGATTCTGGTGGAAAGACTGGATTTTAAAAAAAGTGGACAAAACAAAGCATAGAATATATATATATATAGCCAGTGACTGTAAATGTAATGTAATGTAGCCTTAATGTAATGGTATATAGTTTTAGGTAGAATTACCTAGAAAACCAACATTGTTCATAGACATACAGAATGGTAGGTTGACTCTGGCTTGATACCAGCTCCTCACCAAAGCAGCTCTATTCTTCCTTTTCCCCACTGGGCAGGGCAGTGAAGCTACAGCCAAAGGCTTATGGGTTGAGGAAAGGACTGGGAGAGATCTCACACCTGTCACTGGAAAAAGACACTTGACTCAGGGAAATAAGTTTCTTTATTACCAAAACAAAAATAGATTAGAGAAATGGGAAATATAACTAAATCTTAAAACACCTTTTCCCCATTCCTCCCTTCCTTCTGGAGTCAATTTCGCTCATGATTTTCTCTACCTCCCACCCTCCAATAGCACAAGGGGATGAGAAATGAGGGTTGTAGTCAGTTTATCATACACTGTCTCTGCTGCTCCTTCCTTTTCATGCTCTTGCACTGCTCCAGTATGCAGGTCCTCCCACAGGAGACAGTCCTCCATTAACTTTGCCAGTGTGGGTCCTTCTCCCTTCCATGGGCTGGCAGTCTTCATGAACTGCTCCAGCATGAGTCCTCTCTGTGGGATGCAGTCCTTCAGGAGCAGGCTGCTGCGGCATGAGTCTCTCAAAGGGGTCACAAGCTCTACCAGCAAAACTGTGCTGCTCTTTCCGTTGGTCCACAGGTCCTGTCAGCTCTTCTCTCAACAAAGTCAGAGCCTTCTTCAGGTAGTCACCTGCTCTGACCTGAGCTCCTCCATGGGGTGCAGGTGACTTTGTGCTGGACTGTGGATGTCCATGGTCTGCAGAGAGACAGCCTGCTTAATGCTGATCTTCAGATCTGGCTGCAGGGGAATGTCTGCTCTCACACAAGAGCTTTCTCCCAGTCCTTCTCCACCAGGCTGGCTGTCTGCAGGATGGCTTCTCTCATACATTTTGCCTTCTGTCTCTGGCTGTTGTTCCACTCCAGGTTTTCTCCACCTTCTTAAATGCATTATCCCAGAACCACTACTTCTGTCACTGATGGGCTCAGCCTTGTCCAGTGAAAGGTCCATTTTGGAGCTGGCTGGCATTGTCTCTGTTGGACATGTGGGAAAGTTCTGGCAGCATCTCACCTTCAGCCCCTTTACTACTTGTCAAGCAAACCCAATAGACACTGCAACTGTACTGGGATTTTGAAAGACAATATACTGTGAAAGCAGAGAACAGGAGATAATTACATATTTATTTTTTAAAGTGTTGCTCAGTTAACTAAAAGATCAAAGTAAGACTAAACTAGGTTTTTTGAGTCCAAATACTGTTGTGCTTTACTGCATTAGCAAACTGAGAAGATACATGTATGTACTGGGACCTTTACCAGCACTGCAACCTGCAATGGTTGTCCCACAGCCACATTACCTTTCCAGATTTTCTGATCATTATTAATTCACCTCTCTCAATTAAGAAGGAGTTGTCATAGATGGAATCACAGATGTTATTATCCAAACCTGAAGGTAAATTCAGTTTCAAAAGGAGTGGAAGTACACTGAAACTCCCAGATCATTTATTCTCATAATTAGAAACTTTTTTATGATCCATGACACACACAGGCATTTGCACTGAACTTCAAGACGTATATTGCTGCTCTTTAAATGTTTCTTACATGAAAAGAATTCATAAGGAGGCAACTAAGCAAGACTATTATAGTGTTTCCTGCCTTCTCAATAGGTCTAAAAATGAAAGTTTCTTTGAGGGGGCTCATTTACCTTCTCAGGGAAATGCCAGGGGAATATTAATAGACATTAAGAGTTTCGACTACAATGCAAAAGTTGATGTAATGTATTGGTCCTAATACAGTGCCTCTTCCCATCATAGCAGAATAGTCTGTTACTGTTACAGGTGTATTATGTCTATTTTCCACCTCCTTTACAAAATTTAAGTCTGTGATGTCCTCATCAAGGGAAATGATGATGGAGTTACAGAGATCTGTGATTAAATTTGCTCAGCAGCAATCTGTAAATAACCTGCAGCATACTGTTTGCATTTTTTGTTTCACTTTGTAACCTGCAGTGAGTGTTGACTTCCAAGTACTGTTCAGCAAAAAGGAAAAGCATGCAGATGACTGATTGGTCCTTGTATTCTGAAATGAAAAATGATGAGCAGAAAGTCATCAGAGGAAACCCCAGAAAAGAAAACAATTTCAAACCAATGCATCCTCACTACCTATTTACCTGCCTGACTACTGCAAATAGCCTTTGTGCTGTGCCTTGTCCTTGTCATAGGTCAGTAAAAACTGCCACATGCTTAGGGGAAAGCTGATTGTTGAACACATTGATCTCTGCAGAGTGAGGAGGTACACCAAAATGACTGTCCATTCATGAGTGACTGAATCAATAATGCTAGAGCCCTGTGTTTTCTTCGTTTATTTGTTTCTTACCCATTGGTTGAGCTGAGACTCTCACTGGGCTTTGACAAATCGTAGAGAACGGGGCTTCTTCTTGACATCCCTACTGTACCAGTCAGACTTAACTGTTGACAGGTGATTCAAAAGCTGCACTTGTGGGCTGCAATACAACCTTGACAAAACTGGGATAATCCAGGGACACCACAGATGAAAGCAACTTTTCCATGGCCTCCAAGTAGGTGTTTCCAGACTACATGGCATGTTTATTTTCTGAGATCTCATCATTCTTCAAGGACCAAAAAGCTGCTTCTACTCGGTGGAGCCTGGAAGGAGGAAGCATTTGGAGATCTTTCTCACCTGCCTCTGGCAGTTTTTCATTTCTGTTCTTTGTGCATTTGTATTCATGGAATTTGTTATTGTTGCTTAACTTCCTGGAGAATTGTTGGACTGAAGCACCTCTCTTCATTTCTCTAACTAGTGCCATTTGACCTATTAGACAATTTAATCCAGCCTCCACTTTTGAATGGATTTTCTCACAAGTGGCAATCTCTAGCAGGGTCACTTCGAGAGGCAACCGCACTGCATGTTACCTTGCACCATAATGAGGGCAATTTCAAAAGGCATTCAATCAAAAGAAAGGGTGTTTTCTGCAAAAAGCTTGTGTCCTAGGTTTTCACTTGTCCTTATTGGTGGCTGAAGCTATTGGAAAACCTCAAAGTCTTGTAATAGTCAGTTTTAATTTTTTTTCTTAGTACAAGTTGCAGGAAGAACAAGGGTACTTTTAGCAGCCACTTTAGAATTCTGCAAGTTTAAGGGGCGCTGAATTTCTCCTAAGCAAATGGGAGGATTCCTGTTTGCTCAGAAAGTCCTGTTCAGAAATCCTGTGTACCCCTAGACATATAAACAGACAGAAATGGATGGATGAAGCAGGAAACCCAGACAATTGTCAGCGGAATATCAATGTTTGTTTTTCATGTCATTGGAAAGCTTTGATTTGCACAGTATATCAGGGATTACAATTACTCTTCTACTGTAACAACACTTTGTCTGTATAATTGCTAATCAACTGTCCTTTGACATTCATGCTATAAGGCCTTGTGTCTTTCCATTACAGCCCTGGTTTTGAAAGACAGGTATCTGCCAGCAAAAGCTGGAATTTTCCTTTGAATAGAGAATGTAAACCTCCTCCCTCAGTTTATTATAATTTGGAAATTAGGGGCTTTCAGACAAAGATTTGGGAAAATAGGAGTAACAGTTCTTTACTAGGAATATTAAAAATACAAATGCAGTAGTACAGAAAGACAAGCAAACCAAACAAACAAAAACCCTAGAAAGCCCTGAGAGAGTCAGGGATGTGACCTGACACAGGTTGGTCAGGGTGTTAGAAGCAGTCCAGATGAATTCTCCTGGAGAAAAAGACACAGTTCTGTGGAGTAGAGATGGTCCTGTAGAAAGTCTAGTGGTGGTGAGATGGGTCCAGTCTTCCTCTGGGGATCCAGTGGAAAACAGGATGCCTGATGTTCCTGAGTCTCACTTTTATCCAGGTAGGAATGCCAGGGTCCCCCACCTGGTTTTAACAGCTGGACCATTATCAGAAAGCATCCACCCCAAAACTCACTGTTTGGCCACCTTTTGTTTTACTCAAATACTTGTAAGCACCCAGTACTTAGTGTCCTAGCAACTTTATGGGGAAAATTCTAAAAGGAATAAACCCAATCCCCAACAACTACTTCTGCCTTTCTTCCTCTCTTTTTCTCATTTAAAGTTTACAAACAGATAATTGGTGGCTATCAGAACTCGCTGCCCATAGAAAATGTGCAGCATGTGTGGCTGCACTGCCTGCCCACTGCATGAAGGGCAACACTGCTTCTGAGGAATGCTACTTGCGGCTGAGCCTCAGCCTTGACACAAGAGAAACAAACTCCACACAAAGGACAGACAATGGCTGGCCCATAAAGTGATCATGCAAGCTCTCTGCAGTAGCTGACAAAAAGAGTACAACATTTTACTAAATTTTTTTTGTCTACCACTCAGCTACACTTAATCTCATGGAGACCAGCAGCAGATAATGTCCTATTATTTTACTTCCATATACAAACTTAATTCAAGTCACAACATTTTATTCTATTTAGATGTTTTGTATCAGTATCCTAAAAAAATGAAAGGCAGGATCTTTTTGTTTATCTTATTAGACCATTGACATAGAAAAAAACCCCAAAAAACAAAGAAACAAACCAAACCCTAGCTTATATTAAGCAGACAGTATTACCATAAAATATCTTACTATCTCAGTGAGATAAACAATACCTTCTTTAAGTTTTACTTTTTTATTTCTACCTATACAGTACCCCATGCAGGAAAAAATATCAGAGAATACTTAGTACGGAACATCTCACCTGTAGCTGCTGAGACTCCTTCTTCTGTGTTATATATGAAATCAGCCAAATAAAAATTAATAGAGAATTTATTAATTTCTAATACAATCAAATTGAAATTTGCCTCCACCAATACAGGTCCGAGCCCGGGAGTCGGCCTGGGTGAACCCGGGATCAGCCTCGCCTGCACTGATCCTCCCCAAGTTCACGATTTGCTGTTCGGGCTGCTGGTTTTTATACAGTTTTTCAGATCTGAGGCTGAGGAACTCCCAGCTTATTGCTGAAAAGTCTGTTTTCCATTGATATTGATTGTCCATTCGGAAATCTTGAATGGAGTTCCTGTATAGTGGACAATAGAGGGTGATGCTTTGGAGGGAATATTCAGGGTTGTACAGGAGTGGATCATTCGAGTTTGATATCTCCATCCTGCTGCTGGTCCCAAGATGACATCTCAGGACAGCCAGGATGTCCTGATCAGCTCTGCTGTAGATATGTAGATGTTTTCCCAGATACAGGATTGAATGTAAATAGCGTTGCTGGGCACCTTCTATTCACATTTCCTGCCCTCCGGGTATCGGGGGAGCTGATCAGAATCAGGTTTTCAATAGCAGCGAGGTTTCAGGTGTGTTGCTGCTTTCCTGGGCTTTGTCTGGTTTAGGCTGTTATCAAGATGAGTATTCTCCTCCTCAGGGCGATTCGCTTCTGTGGCAATCCTGGGTGCTGTGGTTTTAGCTCTCAGAGAGAGCTTGGTTTGATTTTACTTAGAATCATGATATACATACATTGCAGTTTGTAAGGATAGTACAATAAAATACAACTTACACATTTTATATATAACATTCTGCTTTTAGAATTAAAACATGTATTCCTAGCAATTTTTAAAATTGAGTAAAGGCCAATGGAGGTCCATTTTCCAATCATTTTTTTTTCCAGAAGACAAATAATTATGGAAAGTAGGATATATTTCCTTGAGGAAATGAAACAGAAACATCCAGAACTTGATATGTATTAAATGAAGTTGCAGTTTCAAGACTTTTTATTTGGTTAAGAATGCTAGGAATTTAGGGGGATTGTGCTTTTAAATACAAAATAAAATTCTGATGGCATTGATGAAAATAAGAAATTAAACCATGTTATGTATTCTTTGCACCAGTTAATTCTAGTTCTTAGAAAATAACAGTATTATAAACTAAGTTTTCTGCATATCCTTTGCAATTATGGTAACACTGGTGAGAAAATAACTTGAGCTAATCATTATATAATAGTTCTGAAGAGGTTTGGTTAAAACTGAGTATATTATAATTTTGTAAGGAACTTTAAAAATGAGGAATGAACAAAATAAACTTTCAGATGTGAAAAGCAATTGAATTCCTCAAACCTCTAGGTAGTTTGGCATGAAATTATCTTACTTTCAGAAGCAAAATATTCATGTTCATATGAGATTTCATATAGTTATTTCTACTTATATTACTCCACCTTCTACTAGTTTCATTTATGCAAATGAGCACACCTCTATCATTCCATAATAAATATAATTTTGGAATTGTTTACATTGGAAAAGATTTTTAAGATCATCTAGTCCAACCCCTAACCTAATTCTTCCAGGGTCACTACTAAATTATGTTGCTAGGTGCCTCATCTACAGTTATTAAATGCCTCCAGAGTTGGGAACTCAATCACTTTCCTGGGAAGTCTGATTCAATGCTTGACATGCCTTTCAGTGAAGAAATTTTTCCTTATCCAATCTAAAGCTCTGGTACAACCTGACACAATTTCCTCTCACCTTATTGAGTGTTAAGAGATTGACCTGCCCCTCGCCACAATCTCCTTTCAGGTAGTTAGAGAGGTAGCAATAGTATCTCCTCCAGCCTTCCCTCTTTTCTCAGGCCAAAAAACCCCTGCTTCCCGTAAGACCTGTGGCACAGTCCCTTCACCAGCCTCATTGTACTTCTCTGGACACACTCCAACACTAGATGCCTTTCTTGTAGTGAGTAGCCCAGACAGAACACAGTAAACAGGCAGACAGAATGACAGTTGAGATAAAGACACCCACACACACCCCCAAAGACTGGAAGAGAATGACACCTAGAGGTACAGGGCTCACATGGTTCCATCCAGCGCTACAGAAGCTGACACAGTAATAAAGACTCACTTCAACAATTTCAGTTGTCAGCAGCATCATTGTGTAGGTTGTGGTGAGGCAAGGACGAACTTTGGTGTGGACCAGAAGAAACATAATTATCTTTTATGTTCTTTCAGGCTTACAAAGAAGAACAGGGAGAAATCAGGTAACTGATGACTTTGACTATTTTGATAGAGTTGGAATTTTTTCAGAAGTACATAGTAAAATGATAAGAAGCATAAACAAATCTGTATAAAGGGAATTTCTGATTAGAAACAAGAAAAAAAGGTTACAGTGAGGATGGTCAAATATCAAAACAGATTGTTCAAATCAACTGGAATGTCCTTAGAGATGCTTCAAATTAAACTGGGCAACTGGGCCTCCTGAACTCTCCTCAAAGTTGGTTTTGCTTTGAGCAGGATATCAGATCAGATAACTTTACATATTCAATAATTTCGCAATTACAAAATGTAACTGCCCGTGGCTGTCCACCGGCTAGCCCCGCCACAGCAGACCACAGTCTCAGACTGGCACTGGAGCCACTGCCCGCACAGTGGGTTCTTATGCCAGTGAGGCAGAGGCGAAGTGTGGTTAAGACAAAAGGAGAAAGGAGGACTCTGTCGAGGTGAAGCAGGCAGAAGGTTTATTCCCAGGAGAAACTGCCCCAGACAGAGCAGAGATCCTGGGTGCACACAGCTTATAAACAGGGGAGGATCACAGGGGTGGGGGTTACACAGATCCAATGGAAAAGGGGGTTAGGGATGGCCCTACAGAAACTGACAACTTTGTAACCAACAGGGCACAAGGGGAGGGGGAGTTCTTGGACTTCTGCCAATCACTTGATGCTCTCCCTGGATCTTGCCAGAACACAGGGAGAGGCCTGACCCAGACCGACAGGGAGGATGGGGTAGGGACTGACAGGACTGACAGGGGAAAAGTTTTGGGAGAAACCAACTGTGGGAATAGGAAAATGGGGTACATGGAACAAACCATCAGGGTACATGTTACAAACAATAACTTACATAAATCAATAGGCAAAAGTAACTTGAACTATAGCAAAACAAAATAATTCTGCACCACCACAACAAAAGTTATGCATTCTTATGTGTCTTGACAACAGGAAAGTGCCTGGTGCAGCCAAATCATTGGTGTCCCACTAGGAATACCCTTTTGTTTCCAGTATTTCAGTAAAGGGCAAGTAACTGGCTACTCAAAGATGGTATATATGCAATCTGAAGATCACCATAGATATATTGATTAACATAATGCAGCTTCTGGAGAAACCCATATGTAAAAACCAAATAATTCCTAACATTTCTTCAGTCATAAATACAAATGTCTGGCATCAAGAAAAGATAGGCAAACAATGCAAACCATGATAAACAGATCTTTGTACCCTCCAAAGACCCAAGATAGAGGTAGTGATCCCAGAAAGATTACTAGTGGCATGTTCCCAGAGTGCCTAAGCTCTCATCCATCACAATCTTTATAAGGAATATGATAGAAGGAATCTGGAAAAATCAGCACTAAAGGATTTGAGTCAACAGGCTATTCACTCATGCTGAGACACTGTTGAAATACTATCTGAATTGTCATGCTATGTTGCTTCTGCTTCATGGGCACACATGGAAGGTGTCTGGTCAGTACCCCTACAGTTTCACAGCGAGATCCAACACACATGAACTCAGATCAGAAAAGACCCCAGATCTCTGAACACAAGGTTTCTATATTAGGCAAAAAAATTATATTTATCTATTCAGAATTGCCAGTCCTTAGAGGAGTCATAGTTTATCAAGAGTGACAGAGTGACAATTTCCCATTATAGAGAAAGTTATGTCCATGAACACATGATATGGCTCCATATGGGTAAATGGATAATACAAATGTCCATGGAAGCAGATACATGATGCCTAGAGGACTAGCATTTTCTGACATAGCTCTCTTTACTCCTTTGCCTTTGATGTTTTTGGAGGTGACTATTCTATTTTCACCTGCCTAGTAAAATTATAATACCCATGGCAACCACAATTGAAATGGCACATCTCAGAATTTGCAGGGTTTCATCACCCTGGGAAGCATCCACATGAATAATCAGCATGAATTTAATTTCAGATATTGATGTATTATTCAAGAAAAATAGCTTGTCAGTTACTTCCAGTGGATCAGAGGGCCTTTTACAAACTTCTACCTGCTTTTTAAAAGGTATCATTTTTACAGAAATCTTATTCCCCAAGGCTTCACAGTGTTTTTGTACAAAGGGATATATATATGTATGTCTAATGCATGCATATATTTATATGTGTGGGGTTTATATGTATATATCATATATTGCGATATAGGCATTAGGAGCTGAGGAATTAAATGTGCATACAATGAAGGTACAACAGCTACTTAGTGCTCAAGACCACTAGAATTTGTCTCACTGTCCACCTGTCCTGGTTCCATCTGGGGTAGAGTTCTTTTTCTTCCTAATAGGTGGTAGAGTGATGTGTTTTGGATTTAATACAAGCACAATGTTGATAGCACTGATATTTAGTTGGTAAGTAGTGTTTTCTTTAAGTCAAAGACTTTTCACTGTCTCATGCTCTGCTAGTAAGAATGGCATAGAAACCTGTGAGGGAACACAGCCGAGACAGGTGACTTGAATGTGCCAAAGAGCTATTCCATACCACAGAAAGTCATGTGTGGTATATAAACACAATGAGCAGCCTGAAAGGTGGCTGACTGATATTTGGGAACACACTATCCATCAGTCACTGGGTTGTGAGCAATTTTATTGTGCATCACTTGTTTCTCTTGGATTCTGTTATATCAAGATGAAGACAATGATGACGATGATGAGTATAATTATTTTAACTGTTACTGTTTTATCATTATTATTATTATTATTATTATTATTATGTTTGTTTCATTTTAATTATTCAGTTATTCTTGTCTCAAGCCATGAGGCTTATCTTTTTTTCATATTCTTCTTCCTATCTGGGGGATGTGAGGAAAATGATCAGGCAGCTCCAGGGTACTTAGTTACCAGCTGGAGTTAAACCATGGCACCACCTCTCTCCCTGTGTGCAGCTGGGTGATAGCAGTCCTATGGCCGGCTGTTGGATGACTTTATTCAGCTGTTGTATTTTCAAAGTGTAGCAGCATAGATATTGTCATCTTGGGAGTTGTAAGGAGTCATGATATGACACATGTTTGTGGATAAGAGAGGAGGTCAGTAAGTGTCAAAAGTGGGGTTCTTTTTCTAGTTTGTCTCATGATTAGGTTTCATGCTCACACTAGATCTACTGCCTTTAGCAAGACATAAAGCAATAAATGGGGATCCCCTTTCATGTTTACTCAATATATATACTGAACTCCTGGGCAGTGGTTACTGCTCTTCAAGATAACTTCCTGGAACAGTTGTCGTAGGTTCCTGCTATGACAGAGGGTATTCTCATATGCTGAGCATATACAGACTTGGGTATATTTAGATATGCACTCTTTTACATCGTATTAAATATTTTGTCTATAATTATATTTTGTGTATTGAATCAGACATGGTCACACCAGCTAGTCACCATTATGCAATACTTTCCTGCTCTTTTGACAGTCTGCTGGCAGAGTTTACTTATTCTCTTCTTATCATTGGTGGCAGTCAAAGAAAAGCCTGTTATCAGGGATTATTTGACTTTTTCTCAATGAAGAATAATGTTCTGAGTTTTTTCCTGCTGAAAACTCCCCTTTTGTTGGGAATAGTTTTGCTTCAACAGTAAAGAGATAATACCATAACAGAAGCAGAAACAGAAAAAAAAAATGCTGACATTTTCACCAAAAGAAATAGAGTTACTTCCTTCCCTTCTTCAGCCTATTCTTGTGAACTGCAATATCCACAGTCCTGTAACAGAAGTATTTGAAGTCCGAGGGTAGCAAATGTAAGGCCAGATGACCCACTGCTTCTCTTCCATCTTCACATACTGAAAAATATAAATAAATTAGATGGAGTGAAAAGCAGGGTGCTGAGAAAGGCAGCTACAGGTCCAGTCCTACCACATTAATTTGAAAAAAAAAAAAAATACTGTCAACAGCAGTCAGTAAGTCAGTAAAATGCTGTTGGTTATGTTTTGGGTTGCCTTATATTTAGTGGCTTTAAAACTCACTAAAAATCAGATATGTAAGATAGGCTTTTTCCTCAAACTTTGCAAGTGATTACAAACTAGAAATCCAAATAGAATATTTGATTTTATGATGGTCTCATTTTAATAATTAAATAAATCCAACCATGGATAGGTCATTCTCTGAGACAATAAAACTTTCTTTACCCCAGGACAGTTAATTGAATTAATATTGAAATTTTAACCCATGTATCTTTTTGTCTGTCTTGTACTCAGGTAGAAGTCAGACACTGTGGATAAGCTGCCCCAAATCTGTCTAAAGCATGAAGTTATTTTAGGAGCAAACCATGAACCTTTCACAAGGTAAGTACAAAATCCTGCAGTAACAAGGGTCATACATGAAATGCATTAAGGAATCATTAAACAGATCAACAGTTACCTGACTCCTGAATATAATAAGTCAATTACACTGGCTATGTTTCTATCTTTTTCTGTGTCCCCCCACTCAGAGATAAGTAGTTCTCAGTCCTGTGAAAAGAATACTTTGTCTTCTTTTTTGAGAAGACATGAGACGTGCATTTTTTTAGGAGAAACACCATTTTACTTTCTTCAGTTTCTTCCTTTTGTAACAGCTGGCTATAAGGAAACTATTTGCAGAAGTATTTTCATCTGGCAATGGGAGATAGAGTGGGTACCGTCTCCACTATGTTGCTGAGTAGTCATACTGCTTAAACCGTATTGTCCATCTTCACTTGAAGCAGCATAGCAAACACAGGTAGAAAAGTCACAGAATCACAGAATATTCTTAGTTAGAGAGGATCCACAGCAGTCTTTGAGTCCAACACCTAAGTAACCAAATCATCTTTACCTCTACAAGGCCCCACTACAACCTATTCTCTGAACTAGAAAGAGATAAATTTGATGAGTGGACTGTTAATAAGGAATTTGTTGGAGAGATGCATCCAAAGGAAAATGGTCAATGGCTCAGCATCCCAAGGGACATCAAGTGATGTTCCTCAGGGGACCATATTTGGACCAGTGTTATTTAATATCTTCATTAATTACAGAGGTGAAAAGATAGAGTCCACCCTTAGCAGATCTGCTGATGACACCAAGTTGAGTAGTGCAGTTGCCACAACCAAGGGACAGAATGATATACAGAGAGACCTGGGCAAGCTCAAGGAATGGACCAATGGAAATCTCATGACATTTAGCAAAACCAAGTAAGTGCAAGGTCAGCAAAACCCACAGTACAACACAGGCTGGGGGATGAACAGATGGAGAGCAGCCCTGTTGAGAAGGACTTGGGGGTTCTGGGGGATGAGAGGGCAAACATGAGCTAGCAATAGGCACTCACAGCCCAGAAAGCCAAACGAGTCCTGGGCTGCACCCAGAGCCAGGGCCAGGGAGGGGATTCTGCCCCTCTGCTCTGCTCTGCTGAGAGCCCACCTGCAGTGCTGCATCCAGCTCTGGGGCCCCAGCACAGGAAGGACATGGACCAGTTAGAGGAGAGTCAACAAGATGATCACAGGGATAGAGAACCTCTCCTGTGAGAAAAGGCTGAGAGAATTGAAACTGTTCATCCTGAAGAAGTGAAGGCTTTGTGGTGACCTAATTGTGGTCTTCCACAGCTGCTGAAGGGAACCTACGAGAGAGATGGAGAGAGACTGTTTACAAGAGCATGTAGAGACAAGACAAGGGGGGATGGCTTCAAACTGAAAGAGAGCAGGTTTAGATTAGGGAAAAATGTTTTTTCCTGTGAGGGTGGTGAAGCACTGAAACAGGTTGTTAGGGAAGTTGTGGATGTCTCATACTTGGAAGTTTTCAAGGCCATTTTGGATGGAGCTCTGAGCAACCTGGTCTAGTGAAAGATGGTCCTGTACAGGGCAGGGGGGTTGGAACTAGATGATGTTTAAGGTCCCCTGTAATCCAAACATTCTATGACATATCGCAAAAATTTCAAAATACATTTTTGGAGTAGAGTATACTATTCTTAATCAACTTCAGAAGCAAACCACTCCCAGTATTGCTTCCCAATTAAGCACTGACATAATGACTTAATGAACACTGATGAATAGTCTTGTAGCATGGATATCACTCCCAGCCTCAGGATTTCTTTGATAGAAATACACCTACAAATGACATAAAATTCAAGATATAAAATCTGATTCACCTGTAAATTTATAACTTCAAATGTATTCATATTATTCTCTAGCAATCCAAACTATGTAGGGCTACCAGTAATATCCACTGCAGTTCTATGGCAAAAGCAGTATCATTTGCTGTCCCCCTTGCCAGCTGTAATATTTAATTATGTGACCTCAATTAACCAGCCTTAGATGTGAATGAATTTCACATGCTTTCAATACCTGGTACTCTCATATCGCCTGTGTAAAGCCCATTTTTTGTGCTTTGCATCACAGCTATTTGATCTTCCTTTCTACTTTATTACTTTAATTATAATTGCTTAAAACTGTCTTTATTCTACCACTAGATCTAAGAATGCTTGCACTCCAGTATTATCAAGCTGATTGTTTTCTAAGGAAAGCTAAGGTTAGCAAAAGTAACAACCCCCTTAAATGGAGGCAAAAGGACTTTGCACAGCCAGATTCCTCTCTCTCTCTCCTGCCACATTTCCTAGATAAAGGAAACTCCAGTAATTATTTTTCTCAGAGTTCAAGGATTTACACTTGAGAGACAACCCTGTAAAATTTTCCATCTAACAGTAATTTCAACTTGGGTTTAATCTGCTCTATATTGTAATGATTCTCAGAATAGAATGTGGTGGTGCAGAATTATTTTGTTTTACCACAGTTCAAGTTATTTTCACCTCTTGGTTTATGTAAGTTGTTGTGTGTTACATGTACCCTGATGGTTTGTTCCATGTACCCCATTTTCCTATTCCCACAGTTGGTTTCTCCCAAACTTTTCCCCTGTCAGTCCTGTCAGCCTCTACCCCATTCTCCTTGTCAGTCTGGGTCAGGCCTCTCCCTGTGTTCTGGAAAGATCCAGGGAGAGCATCAAGTGATTGGCAGAAGTCCAAGAACTCCCCCTCCCCTTGTGCCCTGTTGGTTACCAAGTTGTCAGTTCTCTGTAGAGCCATCCCTAACCCCTTTTCCATTGGATCTGTGTAACCCCCACCCCTGTGATCCTCCCCTGTTTATAAGCTGTATGCACACAGGATCTCTGCTCTGTCTGGGCAAGTTTCTCCTGGGAATAAACCTTCTGCCTGCTTCACCTCGACAGAGTCCTCCTTTCTTCCTTTGCCACAACCACACTTCGCCTCTGCCTCACTGGTGAAAGAATCCACTGTGCAGGCAGTGGCTCCAGTGCCAGTCTGTGACTGTGGTCTGCTGTGGCGGGGCTAGCCGGTGGACAGCCACGGGCAGCTACAATAGAAAATATCAAAACTTGCCCTGTTCAGCCATGAGAGAAATGATGATGTTGTTTTTGCCTTGAAAAATCCTTTGTTATGTCCTCATGAAGCATAAGATATAGGGTATTTTTTTTCTGAGAGCTGCTTTTATCAATTCTTAAATAAGAAGTTAAGGGGACAAAACCTACTTTTAAAAGTCAACAAAAGATTAATACTATGGCTGTAGAATAATCAGTTGGGATTTCATTATGTCCAAATGG
>WEIU01020903.1:19221-29933 GCA_013389925.1 Aegithalos caudatus
AAATTGTGGGTTTTAACATATTTGCATATAGAACAATATTAATACAATGCCACTAGAGTACTATGCTAGTAGGGTACTAGTAAGTCATCATTACTCTATAATAGATAGAAAAAAAGTTGGGAGTATGAAGTAACAATCAATCCTTTATTTTGAAGAGCATTTATTTTATGGCCATCACCCTAACTGACTGGTATCTTTGAGAAAGTGGTATTGAATGAACTGAACATCTGTATTTCTAGCTAAAATCAAAACTCAATTCAGCTGTTTTGCCAAATATCTTCTCAGCACCAACCAGAATATACATTGCTAAGTTCAAAATTTGCAGTTATGTCTTATTCTTTATCAGTCCTGTCTGGCAAAGTTCATCACATACTTTGCAACTGAGGACAGATCAATTCTGCAGATAACAATTTTACATAGGCTATAGTGGTTTATGCTCCCTCATGCCATGACAGTGTGATCCCTCTTCAGAGACTCGCCCAACTGATGTGAATTTTCAACATTTTACCCAGCATACTATGGCTCAGGTGCATTTTTGAACTAAAACCCTCCTCTGACTGCAAAAGTCCTGTGCCACATAATCCCCTGAATATGGATCAAGATCAGAAGCCAGGGTACAACACTGATTTTTTAGTTTAAAAACTATTCCCAAGGGTTTTATCTTTAAAGATTGGAAGGATATAGTCACTTATTTAATACTTTTTGGACATATGTGTGAATGTGAATGTACCACATTAAAACATAATTTACATTTCCAATTTGACTAGGCACTCGTCAATGGCTAGAGATGTCATAGAAGTGTATTGGATCACTTTTCTTTTTAATGCAAATTATTGTTACAAGTCTTCCTCCGAACAACATCTCCAACACCACATTTCCCTGGATTTTAGCTCTGTGTTTTTCAACTAGTATATAATTCACTCAGTGAAAAATGAGCTCTGCTCTGTAACTATCTTCATCCTTGCAGCATTTTTCTCTTGGTGATTGAGCAACACATTTGCAAGAATGTGTTGGCCTATCACAGAGTGGAGTTAACTCAGTAAATTCGGCAAATACAGTTTGGAGACTATGTAGCTGTAAATCTCCAAGAAAACAGGATTCAGAAACTGCAATAATTCTAGCACGAGTTTCAGTTGAGAAAAGATTACAAGTTAGGATTTGGTATGAAGAGAAATAGAGACGTTTTTCATCATTCTCTGTATTAATACAGAAGTGAGGAACTGGGACTAACTCCAGATTGCTTTTAGGTGTTTGCAAAAAAGATGTCAAAAACACTTGAAACTCTTAGTTTTATTTCTTTGAGAAACATATGTCCCAATTATTTTAGATTTGAACATACAATGATATTTTTAAAGCTCCACAGGTAGTCTGAACTTCTTTCTTCAAAATAGCAGTATATAATGAAAGCATATCTGTAAATATTCATAATTTTCCTGTCAGGGATTTGAAAGGCGCTGTTATAATTTAAAAAAACCCACTAATTTCTGCTGATGTTTAAAATGGTTTCTTCCAATTTCAGAAATGTTTTCACTAGATTTTGCATGCAGGGTTAAGAAAAATATCTTTTAATTGAATTGCTATTATGGAAGGATTTGCAACAAGCCTTTTAAGGCACTTCATTTTATAGATTGCTATTAAATGTAATTAATTGCTTCAATTGTGTATCACCATGTGAATATGCACATGAACTTAAACACGTTTGTTTACACACACCTGGACAAGGGAGATTGCAAAACTTTAAAAATTTGGTTTATAATGTATTCAAAGTTCTGGATAGAAATGCCATTTTCTGTCACAGCTTTTTTCCTACTGGTTCTATTTCCCTAAACTTTCTTAGAGGATAAGTAAGGCAATTGTGAGATACTTGCATGATTACACATACACATGGTGAAATAAAAGTTTAAGGATCTTTGTACAGCTACATCTGCCTTTATAATTTTCACCTTTAAATTCCTAAGTCTTTCCATCTTTGTCAATTTTTTGCATGCCTCAGTTTCCTACCTTCTGTGGCTATTTTCCTAAAAGTCACCTGAATAAATTCCTCAGGTTGTGCTGGTCATGGGACCATTACAGACTGGCAGATATAACTGCTGTCATTTCAGCTGTTTCAGTTAGGGAAAGCAGAGGTTTCAAAGGAGTGATAATCGGGTTCATCTGTGGTTTCCTCCTCTGCTGAGAAGCGTCTCTCAAGACTCACCTGTGTGTCTGGGATGCCATGTAGAAGGATCATTTGCAGAATTTCAAATATTCAGACACCCACAAATGGCTTTCTGAAAAAGCACTGTATTAGTAAAGGCTGCTACTTCCAGAGTTTGGCTAGATGAGGTCTAAAAGACAAACACACAGGCAGAGATCACCCACACCCTGGCAAAGTTTAAGTATGAAGTTTTCTGGCTTGAGCAACCAGCACTGCCTTCACAAGGCCTTAACCTTTGCATTCTAAATGCTGTGCATCAGAAGAAAAAATGCAGATATTAAGAGCATATGAGAGTCAGGACTGAAGTTTCTCTTCTCAAGGCCTCACCCCTAGCCATGACAACTCCTCCATTTTCCCTTCCTTTCAAATGTACACCAGGATATATTTTTTCTCAGTCCTCCAGCCATCAGAACTAAAGCTGTAAGAACTGGCAAGACTGACAAACACCTGCTCCTATCTCTACCACCACTGTACTGTACTTTGAGCTACCTCTGTTGACTTTTATTACCCCAAACATTGTAATGTTAAAATTGCTGACGCATTTTTTTTTAAATGGAGTAATGGCTAAAATTTTGATAAATTATAGTGGGTGTTATTTTTGATAATTTAACATAATGGATGCACCCTTTTCACTAATGTAGCAATTAAGTAATCACTGCTCCATGGCCTACACAAAATTATTGTGTCTCAGTTTATTGCTCTTACCTTCAGTACCATTTCGCCACAAGTCTGACACCAAAGTCAGAAATCATGCAAGAAAGGTCATTAACCGAAACTCTTATTTTTAGTGTGTTCCACTGATATTAAAACAGTTGAAATTAGCTCTGCATCTAAAACATTGCTTCCCCTGCAATCATTGTTGCTGCAAGTACATCTGTTTCAGTCTATTTTCTCTCTGAATACGGGATACACACAAGGACATACAACCAGAATCATCTGTCTTTAAGCTGTCTTCAGCTGCATTGCTTATCTTTTAATTATTGGTTTGAGTATAAGAAATATATGTATAAGATTCCCATATCTATGTCATTCCCATATTTTATGACGTATTTATATCAGTCTCTTCTTTTTTGTAGAAGCCAATGTTGCGATGGAAAAACAACTTCCATTACAAATTTTTGTTTTTCTGATTATATTCGGGTTTTGGTTTTGTTTTTGTTTTTGTCTTTTATTTAGTTGCTGTGACTGCTGTTATCAATACTAAAGTAGTTTATGTCATGGATTCATAGATTCACAGACTGGCCTGGGTTGGAAGGGTTGAAGATCATCTAGTTCCAACCCCCCTGCCCTGTACAGGACCATCTTTCACTAGACCAGGTTGCTCAGAGCTCCATCCAAAATGGCCTTGAAAACTTCCAAGTATGAGACATCCACAACTTCCCTAACAACCTGTTTCAGTGCTTCACCACCCTCACAGGAAAAAACATTTTTCCCTAATCTAAACCTGCTCTCTTTCAGTTTGAAGCCATCCCCCCTTGTCTTGTCTCTACATGCTCTTGTAAACAGTCTCTCTCCATCTCTCTCGTAGGTTCCCTTCAGCAGCTGTGGAAGACCACAATTAGGTCACCACAAAGCCTTCACTTCTTCAGGATGAACAGTTTCAATTCTCTCAGCCTTTTCTCACAGGAGAGGTTCTCTGTGATCATCTTGCTGATTCTCCTCTAACTGGTCCATGTCCTTCCTGTGCTGGGGCCCCAGAGCTGGATGCAGCACTGCAGGTGGGCTCTCAGCAGAGCAGAGCAGAGGGGCAGAATCCCCTCCCTGGCCCTGCTGCCCACAGGGCTCTGGGTGCAGCCCAGGACTCGTTTGGCTTTCTGGGCTGTGAGTGCCTATTGCTAGCTCATGTTTGCCCTCTCATCCACCTGCACTTCCAAGTCCTTCTCAGCAGAATCTGTTCACCCCACAGCCTGCTTTGGTACTGGTATTGCTCCAACCCAGATGCATCACCTTGCATTTGGACTTGTTAAACGTCTGGGATTTTCATGGGCCCACTCCTCAAGCTTGCCCAGATGTCTCTGGATAGCATCCCATCCTTCAGTATGTCAACCACATCATTCTGCTTGGTGTCATCAGCAAATTTGCTAAGGTTACACTTGATCCTTTTGTCCATGTCATTAATGAAGATATGAAACAAGTCCCAGTGCTAGTACTAGTCCCAGTATGCCTCCCGAGAGACACCACGTCACTAATATCCATCATGACTCTAGATGTGAATATCTAACTACTTTCTTATGGATCAAATCCATCTTCCTCCAATTTAGTTAGAAGTATATTGTGGGGCCTATATTAAAGTCCTTACAGAAGTCCAGATAAATGACACCTCTACACCTTCCCTCATCCACTGATGAAATCACTCCATTGTAGAAGGCCACTAGGTTGGTCATGCAGAACCTGTCTTTGGTGAAGCTGTGCTGGCTGTCCTGAGTCACCTCCCTGTTCTCCATGTGACTTAACATAGTTTCTAGGATGATCTCTTTAATGACCTTCCAATGCACAGCAGTGAACTTGGCAGTTTTCTGGGTCCACCTTTCCCCCTTTTAAAGATGGGTACATTTTCCAGTCCCCTAGGACTTCAACCAATTGCCATGACTTTTCACTTGGAGAGTGGCTTGGGAGCGACATCAGCAATTTCCCTCAGGACTCTGGGGTGCATCTCATTGGATCCCATAGACTTGTGTAAGTTAATCCTTTACAGCAGATCAAAAAGGAATCATCAGTCTTTTAACTCAAGCCTCTTATCTAATGAGAAACATTGTCAAATTCCTTCCTCCCAGTTTAGCTAGCAACTTGAAGACTTCATAATTTCTTTTTAGTACTCCTAAACTGATTAGGAATGGAAGCTAACATACCATAACCATTTGCCTTGCACCTGACCTTATGCACAGCCTGAGCCAAAATACTTACTTTCCGTATTTGTTTTGAGTAGTGATAGTAGTGACAGAGGAAGTCAGAACTCTCAGCACTTTCACCGTGACTTCGCAAAATGCTTTCATGCCGTGGCTCCCATAGGGATTTCCCAGCAATCCAAAATTAGACAGAGATCAAGCTTTTCCTGATCTCCCTAAAAAGTTTGTAATATGTCAAGGAAGTTAATATGAACACATATTTTTCTGACAGAACCTACAACTTGTTACTCTAGATTTTAAGACTATTTGAAAATGGGTGTTCATGTGCTCCCCAAGTGTACAACTCCATGGTAGGAGAATAGAGTCACAGAAATTGAAAAGTATCTATTTTGGTTACCTACCTCAGTGCTTGTAAGTGGGCTCAAAACATTTCCATAAGTTCTTTGATAAAGAAAGCCTCCTCCATTCAGAAGGGAATGGCAAGAGAGTTGTCATCACAGCCTTGAAGGGTCAGGACCTGTCCTGCCTTGGCAATCTGTATGCTGCTTAGTGGAGAGACTGGTGAGCATAAAGACAGTTCCTGCCATGTACTGAAGGTAAGAGCATGGACACATGCAGGGGTCATGTATTAGCCAGCATATTATCAACTGGCAGCTGAGCTTACCTTATGCATTTAGCCATGCCCCAAGCTACCACTAGAATAAACCACCTACTAATAAAGCATTAATATACAGTAGGTGCCTAATTACATGAACCAAGTAACAACTGACCCTCATTTTCATGTGAAAAATCATGTTTTTTGAAAATCCTAGCTGAAGACTTTGCAAAAATGGTATGCTGTCATATCAAAACCCAGTCACACCAGGTATCCTAGTCCTCAGTATATTACAAGACCCAGGGTGACTGATCAGTTTAAAAGGAGAAACTAGTCTGCCCCAGGCAAAAAAATAATTCAGAGCAACACTAATTCACACTACCAAATGGAATATGACAGCAAGCTTTCTGCTCTATAGACAATCTTACTCTCTCTTCAGCTACCCTCCTCCCCTACAGGGAAGAAAAAAATGAAAGAAATCTACTTCTACCAGCTAATGCAGCTTCAAGGTATTATTTTTATTCCCCTAAACCCCAGGTCGGTTCAGAACACTGTTCCTACCACAAACAAAATTCTACATGTGTTTGCTGGGTAAATAGGAAGCATTACAGGAAAGAAATTTTATTAGTCATCTCTTGTTCAGGCACACTACCCTCCATTTCCACGTAAATAAGGGTCTATCTGAACAGCTCATCAAATGTATTAAATATGTTGCCTTTAATTCCTCTAAACCCAGCAAAAGGAATTCCAGATACCCTAGTATTCTGTATGTCCCAAAACAGCACCAGGTACCAAGGAAGCTCTGTTCCTGCAATAAAATCACGGTATTACACTAGGCAGTGGGGGTCTTTCCTTCTCCCTGCCCCCATTTGTCTTGCTGCAATCAACAACTAAATTGATCTGACACTTCTTCTATATGGCAAGGACCCCAGGGAGTGGGGATGTCACACACTGTGCAGAGTGCATTGGCAAAGAGAGGACCTGGGTGGGTGGCAAGGGATGGGGGGAAGATAAAGGGTTTAAAAGTAAAGTCATCAAAAATAATGAGAGCATTCTGCCCAGCTCCCACTGCAGCAGAGGAGCAAAGTGCCCTTTCAAATCGGGTGTCCCAGTCCACTGCTGAAACAACTGGTCACAGAAAGCTGCAAGCAAATTGCCTTGACAGGACTGTTACTGTTGTTAAGAGTTCAAAGGTTTTGGACACTAGGTCAGTGACTGTCAATCAAGCAGACAGAAAAAGCTGCTCATTGAGCCTGTGATTTCTACCTAGGCCGCTATTATCCCTGACTATTCCTGTACCTCAGCAGCTCCTCTGATTAAACTAGCCTCCCTTTTACATCTCTTTCAGAGTGAGATTCACACACTAATTAGTTGCCTGCTCTCCACTGGGATGTCAGACCCTCAGTCAATTTATCTCTATTTCAGCCTGCTCAGAGTGACTTCCCCAGTTATCAAAATTTAATCATGCCTTCAAAAATGTTGAAAAGTGGTCATTAGAGGCAAAAGGCCACAGGATACAATATTCATTTTTCTCTATCTTCCAGTCATCCAGCTGGCATCTATAATGGATATCCTGGGGGCTGTGAGAACACGTTGATTTATGCAACCTTGCTCTTGCTCTCACTGTGGTGCACCAGCCTGCTTTAAAGAACAGGTTTTAACAAGGTCTGAGGTGGGAGGACATTAATCATGGTAGCATTGTATGTGAAAAAGGGTGCTGTGTAGTCAGAAGAACCCCCTACAGCAGGGCAGTTAGATTTTTTACCACCTTCTCAGAGATAAAGGAGAGTTTGACAATTGATTAGACCTTTCTGTAACCTTGCAGTCCTGTGAAATGATGAGAGACAGAAAGGGAGGGGGAAGAACAGTGAGAGGGGGTGGGAGAGAGACAGAGAATGATTCTCATACTGACGATCTTAAATGTGCAATAACTTTATGATTCTTGACTGAAACTGGCTATCAAAATCAGTCCCAACTCAATACAGTCTAAAAAAGAAGATCATTCTTTGAATAAGTCCTTTCAGCTGTACATGTCAGAGGCAATCATGGGCACCAGCAGCCTGCAGTGACTTCCCTGAATACTCTGTATTGCACAGTGAAACCCTGATAAAAATGGCATTGGATAACATCAATCCAAGCTGTAACATTCCAAAGTAGGTTTCAGCAAAATCAACAGTGATGAATTGAAATTTGTTGACAATAGGCTGGAGGGTGAGGGGGAACAGGGGAGGGTAGTGGTGGTGTGATTATTATTCCCTCTTTTTCTTCTTTGAAACCAGAGGAATGATTTCCAAACCTTGGTGCATGCAACTGAATGAATACATTTGCATGTGATGAGCCAATGCAGAATATGAAGGCAAAATCTGAGTGTGCAAATCAGAGCCTTACTTTGCCCATGAAGGGTTCCCTGGTGAGCAATGTATATGTAAATAAGTGTTGAAAGCTGGGCTCACCTAATTTGTTTACTCTGCCATGACATCAGGCATTTCTTCCCTTGACCAACAGACAAGAGTGGAGGGTCACAACTTAAGAGTGGCTGGAGGTAGGGCACAGTAGGTTCTGCCTGCTCCATACCCACTCTGTCAATGTGACTTAATCCTTAACTGCAATCCCCCTGCTATTTCAGCCCCGAGCTCTACTCTCTATCAGATGGAATATTTGCCATTTTCCATTATCCTGTCCTGGGATCTCTCAAGCTGAAGAAGTCTATGGAGCTCCCTCCCTCCTTAGTGATACTTGAGACCCTGGGGGTAAATGTTCAGCACAGTATGCAGGCATTGAGCTGAACAACTCATTACTTGTATGGGGAGGAGAATGCAACTAATCCTCATATCATGCTGGAAATTTAACCCTGGATGTCATAAGACACTGTTTTTTTCCACAGACAGAATTTAAATGAGCTGGAGAGAATGTAAGAAAAAAGCCTCAAAAGCATTTTCCAATTTTCCCTCTTGGCATTGGTGGACTGAAATCTGTTTCTTGACTGTGATCACCCCACCAGTCTACCTCAGTTTTCTGTTTCCAAAGCAGGTTGCTGATAGCCACTTAAGAAAGTGTCTGTTAAGGGCAATGTTATATACTGAACTAGGTATTACAGGTCAGTAAAGTAAATGGCATCAGATCTTTAAAGTCTTTGAAGTCACAAAATGCAGCGTCAATTTTCTTTCAGTTGTACAAGGACAGTTCTCCACATCACCTTCTCCCTAGAGAATGTGAGGATGTTTTCCAGTCTATGACTCATTCTATGTGTTTCAAACACACACTGAAATACTAAATAAATTCTGCATTAGGTTGCTAGCCTGTTATTTGGTCTTTCCTGCTGCAGTAGGAAGGACATCAAGCACCAGCTATTCTTTAGCATATCAGCGACTCCAGGCAAGCAGTTCACTTGTCACTAAGCAGCCTATGGTACGATATATCATGAAACATATTCAAAGGGATTTAGACTTGTAATTTAAAGGAGTATATTAGTGCTATGAACAGAAGAGTGCCTGTGCCTAGCCACATTAATTTCAGACCAGATCCTTTAAATTCAGGGACACTCGTTTACACAAACAAACCATGAGAACCTTAGCCAAATGTAGTCAGACATAGTATTTGTCTTGGACTGCAGTAGACTGAGTAAAACATAGTAGACTGAGTAGTAGGCTGATACTGGAAGTGTGTCCCAGTTTTCAAAAAAGGCTAGGGGAGTTCTGCCCTCAGCAGCTTTTCAGAAACCAGCAGTGATGGTCTGGAGAAGAAACTCTAACTTTCCTGCTATGATTTTTGATCTTCCAGTCAAACATATTCTACACACAGCACATATGAGGGACATCTCTTGTAAAAGAGGAAAAAATTATTTTTGAGGTAGCAAGAACAAGTCTTGAATATAAACACCAAAAGTGGAGTGTAAATGGGTTTTACTAAGAGACTGTCACATTTCTTTCTTTGTTGACTCAAGATTATTCAAAGAATATTCATTAGTAAAAATACCATCTCTTTTTCTGGTCTTTTGCAATGTTAGCAGTGTATGAAAAGGAAGGGAAATTAAAAATCCTGGAAAATGTTGATTGCATGAGAGTAGTAGCCTGATAGCTGCTAGTATTTTGGACAGCAGATATTTTACATCAACACCGCCCATATTGTATGTCAACAGTATAGAAATAGAAGCATTAGTTATGCTTTCTCCTTGGTAGAAATGAATGGAAGTACTAAATTATGGTTTTGCTCCATGTACTCTGTCTTCATGGCACTGTCAGCAAGCATGAAAGCTGTAATTTTCATTAAAAGTCTCATCAAGATATTTGGCAGCAATTATATTATTCCTAGAAAAACCTAGTCACAAACAGAAAATTAACCCCAAAAACAGTGCTCGTATTAGATTTAATATTTTGTTACTTTTCAGTTGTACAAAAAGAAAGAAGAACCTACAAGTACATTATAGATAGATAGATAGATAGATAGATAAACTACATCACAAGGCAACAAGATGGTGCTGACTACGGAGTGTAGTAGTTCACTCCCTATTTTTGTATCAATAATGTAACAGAATAAAACCAAGTTAAGACCTACAGCAAAAACCATTTAAAAATTAGAAGAAAATATCNGAAAACTGTCAGCTAAAAGCAGAGGAACTTATGATGTAGATAAAGCACTTCCAATAGGCAAAGACTCAAGCTCTATTTCTCCTACTTAAGGATCCAAACGGACATAAAATAAGTACTTCAAGAGACACCATTTTTCAACTGGAAGAATCTTAGTAATGGACTATTAGTCAGATCCAATAAATAACAATAATAGTGATTTGCATGTTGTTGCAGTACTAAAGACATAGTGCACTTACCAGAAAAAAAAATACGCTAATATTTTCAAAAGTCTCAATTCAAAGGAACTCATCCCAAGCCATATGACCCTGAGTCACTCCACAACTCTGGAATTTCACTCTGAAATTATTATTGAAGCAAATACCTAATCCCAAATATTTAACTGAAGCTGCAGTTAGCGGCAGGTAAAGATGTAGAATGTCCTCGCAGATACTTTGAAGAGGTTTTTCAGTCAAATGGCTTCATTTCTTGAAAACTGAATTGTGAAT
>WEIU01020903.1:30304-46315 GCA_013389925.1 Aegithalos caudatus
TAAAAAAAAAGTACATTATTGGGAACCACTGCTAAATCTACTGAATCAACAAAACAATATGAATATTACTTGCCACAACAAAATACATATTTTCAAGATAAAATAACCTACATGTTCTAAAGTAACCCACATATAGCAAAATTATGACCCTGCTATATTTATACACATGGGTGCAGTTTTCACACACTGTTATAGTCTCATATTGTATGTCTTTAAATCATGCTGCAAAATTTCTGTCTTCCCCTAATTTAGGGGGGCTCTAATTTAGGATGAACAACTACTCTCATAAAGAAAAACTGCTGCTGCTGCTGTTTATTAGGCTGCAGAAAGGTCTCGCTGACTAATGTCCCAGGATTAAATGAATGTGGAATAATAAGAGCTGATTTATTTGTGCTTCAGCAGGATAAAGCTGCCACTGATTTTACAAGAAACTATTCATCTGAGGGCTACTATAGCTAGTAAATTGTGGCTGTTGCTGAAATTAGTCTCCAGGCCTTCGTACAATCTACAGAGTGAAGTAGCAATGCGGTAATAAAGCTATTGTGAGTACTTGGTGCATTTAAAAGGTCCCACTTTCATCCCAGTCTTAAGGGATTCTAGAAGTCAGCTTTCAGAGCTTGGCATCAGAACATCTATTGGCCTTAGCCTAAATTTTACATTTCTACACTGGGAACGTATGAGAATTAAAAATGCATAGCTGACAAAAAAAGGAGAGAAAATCTCATGATTGTGGGGGCTGAGCTCCTTTTTGTTTTCTTTCACAGATTGAGCTAATATTTTCATTTCAGAATTATAGTGGGTACACAGGTCTCCATCCAGACCAGAAATTTTGCTAAGAGCAGTAAAGTGAATCCTTAATAAGATTGCAAAGAAATCTTTTTTTTTTTAAGACTTTCTAAAAATTTTCTGATGTTTGCACTAAAATAATAATAAATTTAAAATTACCCAAATCACATTAAAAGAAAAAAAATTAAATTGGCTGAACAGAAAGGAATTGAGAGCCTTTTATAAAGAAGAAAAAATGGGAAATTATGTAAATAAAAATTTAAAAGTGAAAACCATGCTTATACAGGACTGGGAGCATTATACCCTCATCCAATAAAAGGCTGAAAAGTCAGATACACAACTGCAGACATATTAATGAATTGCTAAGCCCTATGGAGATCCCCAATATTGAAAATAAAAGTGAAAGCCTTTTCATGAAATTTGTAAATTTCATTTAAAATTAGTTATATTTTTTCTGTCAGGAATATTTCTTTCAGGCTAAAAATCAGATTATATTTCTAGAATTAACTTTGATTCTCTGTCTTGTATGTATTCTCTGAATAAAATACAATACACATGATTCTCCAAGACCACAGTTACAAAATCCACTTCAGCTGGAATAAACAAACACACATATTCTACATGCATTGGTACATTAGAGTGTGGTAGACTCTATTTCTTCCACAGAAAAACCTTGTTGGTGATACTCCGCTATAATAATGTTGGCGTGATATACATTTCTGTGGAAATGATTATGAGCAGCACACACCACCTGAAACTCCAACATTAACTCTCACAAATTATTCTGAAATATCAATATGACTGTTGCACAAAGGAGTCACACAACCACACACATTTGAACAAGAACACACATATAGAACAAATAAAATTTTAAACTTACAGTTCAGAGTAACACCTCCTGAGAAGAATTCTGCCATTTCATTTTACCCATCTTACTATTTTTGTCACCTTTCTCTGAGTGGAACAAAAATATATATAGGATCTATTTATGTTTGAAATTAAAATTTGGGCTGGGATTTCTTCAGGTAAAGAGCATTCATTAGTGTATTATCCTAAGGTATTGAACAAGCTGAGGGTGTCCTCTATCTCCTGTTCACACTTTGCCAAATAACACTTCTCACCCACAGTGTATTTCATTTCTTTGTATTGTAACTATAGTGACAAATTTTATCCATAAAATATATTGCACTCAACACTAGAGCTTTTTGTTTTCAAATGAAAGCTTATCAACTTTTTCTTTTTATGCAATGCTTTATAATTGAGTGTCATGCCTCCCATCTTCAGCTATGCTATCCCGACTTTCAGTCTACTATATATTATAAATATTTCTTATAGTGTGTACTTAACAGTGCCAAAGCCCTAAGGGGAGGAATATTGTGAAGACAATACTATAGGTTTAAGTTCCTTTTCAGGTGGGGAGGTGAGAGTGATCCATATACTTGAATGCCAGCACCCATGTTAATCATCGGAAAAGTTACTACTGCCTCTAAGCTGAACATTTAGGTACAATTGAGCCATTCATTTTCAGAAAACTAAGATTTTTATAGGATCTTAGGTACTAAAATTGCTACCAAGCTCAATTCAAATTTCTAAAATTACAATCTGGTTTTAAACTAAAAACAACAGCAAGATTTATTTTTTTTCTGTCAGTCCTCTGGCCTCAAGAGCTGTTGAACATCTAGTTGTTACAAATGAACAGGAACTATGCATTTTGAGGAAGGGAAGAAATGCAAGGAAATACACAAAAAGATTCTGAGAATATTCAACAAAGCATCCCAGGAAGTGAAAATAAAATTAGCACACTGACTCAATCACATTGATATTTGATGCGGTGCATGACAGAGTATACTTTAATGGAGATGTCAATGCACACATTACACCAACAAAGTACCATAACTGCTGTTTAGAAACTCAGAGATAGTAGTATGAATATAGCCAAAGCATCAGCAATGGTTTAAAATCTTTCTAGCTGGATTCTCTTTACTCTCTTATATTTTTCCAGGCATTTTTTTGTAAATTTAAAAAAAAAAAAAAAAAAAAAAAAAAAAAAATCGAACAAACAAAACAAAAAAACCCTAAAACAAATCAAAACACACAAAAAATCCCAGCTAACAAACATATAAAAAACCCCACTAAACAACTACATACTTCATCAAGAAAATTTTTCAGTTATAATCAGGTGATTTTAAGCAAGACTACCAGACAAACTAGCTATAAAACTGGGGAGCTGGGGAGGTGGGATGTGGAGGGTTGTCATAGGAAAGCACGTACAGTATTGTTTTCAAACAGCAACAAAGTGAAAAAATCTGAGGAATTCCTTATTAGCGTTTGGCATTAGATTTTTGTAAAAGATAATCAGTTACAGAAGCATGTATTTTCTCCATCATTCATAAGGCGCAATGCTGGTTAGTGATCATCTTTGTTATCTTGTCAGAATAAAATGGCTACTGGATTAGATGCTGCTCTTTTATTGAAACTGAAAGCATGAATTAACTTCTTAAAACTCATTTGTAACTCCAGTTGTTCCCAAAGTAATGGTAATGCTCACCACAGTGTTTCATCAGTTAATGACCTGTAGTTGTATTTGATTCTGTTCAAGATTTTGTGCCATATCTAATATCAAGATAAAGCCCTAGATCTAGGTAAAAAAGTCTGCCTGCATTAATTGAAATTATTAATTACTGGGGGTAAAAAATTTAAAATCTCTGAATATCAAAGAATCCAGCAAGGAAGGGTATTGCTTCCCTCTCTATGTAAAGCCTTTCAGACAGAAGACTTCAAAAATATCTTTTCTCAGTTATGATTCAAGCTGCTACTTGTTCCCAATGTTTCTCTTATTTCTCTCTGTTTTTCTGACATGTTTTCTTTGTTTTTCTTTTTTTTTTCCTATTATTTCTTATAAGCATACTTTACACATTAAAAATAAACATGATGAAAAATGTGTGGATATTCATACATGAAGTTCAAATGTTTTTGTGGGACTAGATTTACTGAAAATAGTGACAGATGGCATTTGGAGTATAATCTGCTCTCATATCTCAGAGACTTCTTGACATTTCGTACTACATTCATGTTGACTTCCATGCTCAAATATATGAAGATTTCAGGAACAGTTTGTTGTATATATGTAGCACTCACTAAACTTTTAATATAAGGAATTAAGTTTATTACAATTAATAAATCTTTTTCTCTGGTAAATATTGAAGGATAATAATGTAAGGAATTTGAATTACAATGGTTATGCAAAGAGAAGATTTAAGCCACAGCCCTGTTCTAACTGGATGTCAGGGTTGTGCTTGTGTGCTGCCATCAAGCCCCCAGGTCATCCAGGAGAGCTTCAATCAGTTCCTGCAAGGTGTGAGAGCAGACAGACGTAAGGCATGGTGATGTACTTCCAGCTGCTTTTGTGACAAGGAGTTCAAGAAGCGTTTGGACAACACTCTCAGGCACTTGATGTGACTCTTGGGGGTGGTGCTGTGCAGGGCCAGGAGTTGGACCCATTGATCCTTGTGGGTGTCTCTCAACTCAGCTTATCCTGTGATTCTGTAAAAATATTTGACTAGATGCTAGAGGACTCTTCATGTGCATAGGTCAACTGTGCATAGGTCAGCTGATGCTCAGTATTTATGCACTTGCATGTGTTGATTATTGTCCTGGGTGGAGACTTGGGCCATCCTGACATCTCCAACTGCATATCTGACCAAACTGTGATGAAATGAGTGAATTTCAAACACATGTCATGCAGATACAGAAATAGTCATGTAGAATTGACCTCTTCTCCTGAGTATTTGTGCACATTTCTCTAGATTGCTTAAGATACTCAATAGCAATGGATGGATAGTGCATATGTGGGAGCTCTCATACAGAACCACTGAGCACATGAATAATAAGAATTGATCAGAACAATTCAGGGAGTCTCCAGTGAAGAAGGCATTGCAAAGCCCTCCTCAACTCAGACAATTGACCATTGGTATCCAGGGATGCAGTTTCAGATGGGATTACTAAACTTTGCCAAAGGAAATTAAAATTAATTTTAGAAAACAGTGTGGCCATGATTGACTGTGGAACAGAGAAAAACATATGCTGAAAATCCATCCTAGAGTTTAGGGACTCATATTGAAAGATGGCAGCACTGAGTGGGTAACCATCAAGTCTAAAATATTTTTTCTGAGATTGTCCTTCCAATACTATTTCTGTAGACTTACATAAGTAAAACTCTCAGCTAATCTTTTCTGATATCCTGAAAATCAGATGGAGCATTCATAACTTCACAAAATAATCATAAATTCCTACTAGATTACTTTTCATCAGAACTTGATAATTAATTGACTTTTGACAAAACTTCTCACTAATGGTTCTAGAAGGAAATTTTGGTTGTTGTTCAAATTAGTTACTTTTACAACTTTTTTTTCTTGTGATCACAAAGTTAGATTGCTTCCTTCTATGTTTATATCCACACTATTTTCCAAATAATTATAGACTAAGAACATGGTATTATGTTAGAATTGAGTAGGAAGCTGTACATCTTAAGTGAAACCCAGGTCATATTGAACTCAACAGAAAATCCTCTATAGAGAAGATTTCTCATCTCAACCTTATAGCATTGTCATATAACTTAAGAATAAGAAAATCAGTCTGGCAAAAAAGCTATTGACAACAGTTTTATGGAAGTATCTCTTCAAGCTTCTAAAAGAATCTTCTTCCAATCAGTTTTAAACTCTGCTCTAGATTTTGGGGGGTTGCTCATATTGTGGCAAACTTCGGGAGAAGCGTGTTTGTAGAAGATCCCTGCAATTGATTTCCAATAGAAATCTGAATTTTTTTTGTTTGTTTGTTTTAAAATGTTACTGTCATCAGTAATATTTGGTTGATTATCCACTGTTTCAATCAATATCACAGTATTATTAGGGACAATATATATACTCATTTCTATCTAATAAGGAAGAAAACAAAGACAAGCTGCTTTGCATTATGCAGGGGGAAAACAAGTCAAAGAAAATTCAAATTCTTACCACTGTGTGATCAAGGTCAAAGACAGTGAAAGAAGAAAACAGTAACAGTATGGACACTGTGAAACTATACTATGATTAAAATCTCATTTTACATCAAGGAAATTGCTTGAACACAAATAGAACCTCTTCTAGCTAACTTTTTACTGTGTAAACCTTTAAGATATTCTTGGAATGTTTGATGAAATTTTCATCCCCTCTACAATAGCCTTTTGTAACTTTTCTTTTTAGTGTGGACCTGCAGCCTGCCAGCATTAAACATTAATCCTCTGCATAATGAAACTGTGAGAATGGATTTCTATGAAATTTCACACATTTGTTAGTCTGGTGAGGAAGATGCTCATTTTCATGTCTGGCTTTTCAAGATTTTCTGATTAAAAGAACCATCTCTAAATTCAGGATTTCTTGGAAACTGGGAATAGTTGCTTTTTCTCTTATTAATGTTAATGTTTTGATTTGATATTTAATGAAAAAAAAAATATTCAGTGTGAAATGTTTGGGTTCAAATGAAGCACATAGCATGTAGTGAAATTATGCACATCAGTATCATATGACCAGCACTGTCCACGTATGCCCAGGTGATAATTCACAGGTACATCGTAGCCCACACCTGCTTTTCTTTGTGTTTGTAAAAATCTAGGGGGTTTTAAACATAAAATGTGACAGGATCTACACACGACCAGGATCTCCAGGCTTAAGACATCCAGGGGCAGGTGTGGGGCATATCCCAGATTTTAAGGCTTAGACTATTTGACTTCACTTTAGCAACATAGGGATTCAGATGAGGGATGGCAAACTTGCAGTCAATATTCACCTGGGAGGGGACATTGAATGAGACAATAAAGGAAATTGTAGACTAGGCAAAATTACATTGACTTAATTTGCTCTGTTTCAGGAGCCAGAGAGATATAAGCTCTTTTATCAGACTCTCCTCATGGATGGAGGTGTCTGGGTGAATTTGTGGTTAAATGCAGTCAATATTATGATACTGCCAGCCTGTCTTCTGAAGGTATTATCCAGTACCTCAGCAAGAGGTAAGAGTCATCCCCAAGATAAGTACTTTTGGCTTCAGCAAGCATCTTCCATAAGTCAAAGGACATACCAGAAATGAAGCAATACCTTGCTCTCTAAGCACTGAAGGGCACTTGTGTCATTTTTGTCACTAGCATCCCAAGTAACCTTTCCTGTAAAGGGAAAAAAAGGAGTCACTGGACTTGACATAACTGATGGAAATAGTGATTTTAAAGTATAACATTAGCATACATATATCAACATTTTCTCCAGCTGGGGTTTAAGCATATATCTAATTAGTTTTACATGCTGTTACTTAATATTGGCACACAGATCCAGTGCATTGTAAATGCAAATATAGATATACGTTTTATTAACCCCTGAGTGAATCTCAAAATGTTGGTCCTGACACGCTTTCTTTGAGAGATGGATGGTTCCTCAAATCACTTCAGAAGTTCATCCGGTAGAACAGATCAAAGTAAAACTTTGCAAATGTCTAACAGAAAGAATCTACAAGTGCTGTAATAAACTGAGAAGTAAAACAAATGTCCATGGAGTTAGCAATTTAAGCTGCTGTTACACTGATTCTAAGTAGAGGTGAGGAATTAGCAAGAATTAATTTTTTTCAAGATTGAGTGGGATCTGTCAGTCACAGCTCCCTCTCTGAATTCTTTTTCATAGGTCTTATCAATGCTTAAAAAGACACTGTAAAACCAAAGTACAGCTTCTAGAGTTACAACAGCAGCCAAGAGTTCCCTTCCTTTGGACATGACAATAATAAAAAGCAGCTACAAGTTAAGCACAGCAGTGTGAGGTAAGACTGCATAAAGCATATAGATTCCACTACATTTTCAGTTTCAGATAAGGTAATGATGACCTTTTGGATGGAATTCTCATGTCTTTTAAAGTTAAGGGACTTAGGATAACCAGGTCACAAATCATGGGCTGTTTATCAGATATCAAAACACAAGAGCTCCTGCTTCAGACAAATTAAATTTAAATATGTAAAAGATGGAAAGAATACAAACACAACATAAAAACACCAATTTGATGACTAATGCAATGTCTTTTGTTGTTCATAGTATTTTTTAGTTATAACTCCTTAATTACTGTGTTTCATTCACTTCATAATCATTCAACACCACCTAGCTTATTCCTACATTCACTGTCATGTATTTTCCTATCACTGGAGCTCATTCACCCACCACAGTTTTCTTACACATTTCTTTTCCCCTTTTATTCATGAACAGTAAGATGCTAAAATAAATAGGTTGTTTATTTAGCTTAGTTATTTTGCTCCTCAGCAGTCAAAATATGGTTGTTAAGGGGACATTTCACTGACCAGCTTTCTGGACCAGCTCAAGAAGGAAAGACACATCAAAAAGAAAATTGTAGCAGAAAATCTGCATAAAAGTCATTGGGAATGGACAAAATAAGAAAGTGAAGTGGAAAAAGAAAGGTAAATAATATCAGACTTAAATCCTGTGTTTTAAGAGATCTGAATATAAAATTGCAGCATGTAGCTGATTGCAAAACAGCAGGAACGTAGCAGCACCTGTCTGCTAATGAAGGGAACTGCCACTGTTAAATTTGATTTCAGTTTTTTAATAAGTATCGGTGAGAGTCAGAGATACTGATAGATAGATGTGTTGGGGAATAAAAAGGTATTTACTGGTAAGTGAAAACAACTAAATGGGTCAGTTTTTCAATTCTGGTTTCAAGTCACAATGAACATACTTGCAAAGTATCTCATTTTCCATGTTCCTTCACCTCTGTGACATGATTAATGAACTTCAGGTTACCACAGAGGTGTCACACCTGTATCACTTATGTGAATCCTTTATAAAGGATAAGTATTGGAGGGAGAGACTTTCTGGAGAGACTTTCTATGGACAGAATGATATAAAATGCCAGATTGCAGACTTGACAAGACACTGGATATGTTCTGTAGAATTTCCCCACTAGCACGTGTAAATCTAGGTAGTTAACTCTATTAGGTTTGCACAGACAAGCTTTGCTAGCAGGGCAGGACTACAGGGCAGGGGTGGCTTCTCTGAGAAGCTTCTGGAAGCTTCCTCCGTGCCCTTCAGAGCCAATCGGCTCAAGGAAAGACTCACTGCTAGCCAAGGCTGGGCCAATATCTCCATAATGACGTATTTAAGAAGAACCAAAAAAAAAGGGCTTGAGCAGTTGTAATTGTGGCCAGAGAAGAGCAGAATGAGCATACATGAGATAAACAACTCTGAAGACACCAAGATCAATGCAGAAGGAGGGGAAGGAAGTGCTCCAGCTGCTGGAATTGAGATTCCCCTGCAGGCTGTAGAAAAGACTGTGGTTAAGCAGCTGTGCCCATGGAGAAGCCCCACACTGGAGCAAGCAGATGCCTGAGAGGAGCTGTGGGAAGCCCATGATGGAGCAGGCTCCAAGCAGGAACCTTCAGACCTGTGAAGAGAGGGGCCCATGCTAGAGCTATGTTGAACTTGTGACCCCATGGAGGACCCATGTTGGATCAGCCTGTCTTTGAAGGACTGCAGCCCTTGAACAGTGACCTGCATTGGACCTGTTCATGGAGAACCGTCTCCTGTGGGAGGGACACCACACTGGAGTAGGGGAAGGACTTCTGTCCCTGAGTGGTGGCAGGAAAAAACATGTGATGAGCAGGATGGAAGGGGATGGAAGTTAATTTTTAAGGTCTGTTTTTACTTCTCATTGTGCTGTTTTAATTTTTTTGGTAATAAATTCAATTAATAACTCTAATTCCAGCCTGTTCTGCCTGTGACAGTATTTGATGAGTAGTCTCTCTCTATCCTTGTCTCAGCTGATGAACCCTTTGTTATATTTTCCTTCCCCAGTCCAGCCATGGAGGAGACTGAGAGGTTTTCTAGGTGCCTTGCATCCAGACAGGGTCAAGTCACTTCACTAACCTGCACCAATGTGGAAGGCAGGAGGAAATTTTACCATTTTAGTAATAAAATTTTATAGATATTCTTAAAAATATATAATACAGTGCAATTTTTTAATAGAGTAGAATCAATGTTTTCTTAATTTGCTGTCCACAAAATCATTTTTTCTAAAGCTAGCATATTAAAGGTCTCTAGAGAAAATGGAAAATACAAACCTAACAGATAAAACAGACAATTAAAATGTTGTTACACTGTAAGGCACATCAAAGCAGTTGTCAATACTTACAAATTAAAACTCATCATTTCAGTGCAACACAGAGACATATGAACTTAAGCATATTGGCAGTGTGCAGTTCATACTGATGCCAGAAAGGAAAATCCCAGCACTTCCATGACTACTGAAAACCATAAAAAAGCTGCCAATATTCAGCTAATCAACTACTCCAAGCATATGTGTAGTCAGAAGAATTACTCATTAAAACAAAGGGTGCCAAAGAACACATGTGCACAATAGGGCTTTTTACTCCAAATATAAGGGATAAAATTGTCCAAATCACCATAAAGATGTGGTTATTTTTCAGAAAAATTATTGATTTGAAGCACTCTCAGGATGCTAGAAATGCCAGGAAACTCTCATTACTGGACTTCAAAGCATTTCTGAATTAACGAGGAATGCATGCTTCATAGAGCATCCACAGCATGCATCCACATCTCAACCCAGAAACATACTTGTACATGTCATGGGGAACATAATTCCACTTAATTTATATTTAACATACTCAGACCCTATGTAGGGGCTATTAAAAATCAAAATAAATTTGATAATTTAAGGGGTGTAACTGAACTGCCCCTGAACAAGTTCACCTCCTTACACAGCACAGTAAAGGGCCATTCATAGCCATTCACAGCATCCAAGAAGCAGAACAGCACTGCTAGTTAAAAGATTCAGGAGAGGCAGAACCAATTAACCCAATGCAAATACTGCTAGATTATTTTTGTATCTGAAGCTCCTATTGTCACAGTATGGCACCATGCAAAATTATAGTAAGGTCTTATTTACCCTTTTGCAACTTAAACTTCATACCTGCCCACTACCATAAAGTTCATCTACAGGTCTTAAAATCTCATTTACTTTTAAAATGTGGCTTCTTCAGAGGGAAAGCTACTGCAGCAATTTTCATTAGGCAAAAAAAAAAAAAAAAAAAAAAAAAAAAAAANNNAAAAAAAAAAGATAACTGACATATAATAGCCCCAAAAAGGACCTTTCACTTCAGTATATTGTAGCTCCCTGAGATACTGCCCTCAAAAATCAGAGAATCAGAAAATCATCAAAGTTCAAGGAGATCTTCAGGATTACTGATTCCAACCATCCACCCAGCATTACCACAGCAATCCCTTAACCATTAAACCGCATCACCCAGTGGCAGATCCAGACTTCTCTTGAACAACTCCAAGGATGGTGATTCCACCACTTCCCTGGGCAACCTATTCCAATGCCTGACCTAATAGTGGAAAAATTTTTCCTTATATCTAATCTGAATCTCACTTTAGTTTCAGACTAAGGCCATCTCCTCTGGTCTTCTCACAGCAGGCAGAGTAAATGAGACCAACCCCACCTCACTGCACCCTCCTTTCAGGGACAATCACTACCCTGGTCCTGCTGGCTGCGCTGGTTTTGATACAGGCCGGGATGCCACAGGACTTCTTGGCCACCTGGGCATGTGGATTCATGTTCAGCCAGCTGCCAGCCAGCACCCCCATGTCCCCTTCTGCCAAAGAGCTCTGCAGCCACTCCTCCCCCAGCCTGTAGCACTGCATGCAGTGGTTGTGAGGATGTGACACGAGTGCAGGACCCAGCACTATGCCTTGTGAAACCTCAGGCAGCAGTTCCTCAGCCCTTCGATGGAGTCTGTCACTGTCTGTCTGTGGAAGTTCCCTATCCTAAAGCAAATCAACACTCCCACCTAACTCAGTGTCGTCTGAAAATTAACTGATGGTCCACTCAATCCCCACATCCAAGTCATCAGTAAACATTGTTCCTAATAGATTTTTTCTATAAATACTAGAAAGTTTGAGTGAGCGTCATTCTTAGATGGCTTTAATAGAGAGAGATGGCCATTTACAGCAGCCAGATTTATGCCCCATCGTAGTTTATTAGTTTTGACATTACTGGAAATCCTGCAAGCTTTGTTCACATGATCACTGATTGCATAGTAACTGAACATTCAAAATGGCCCAGTTTCTCCCATGAGGTTTGTCAGGTACATAGGTAACAGAGCCTATGTTTATAAAGCTCTCTGTCTTCAAATGTCTTACGTAGCATCTTCGCACACTGAATTAAACAGTACCCTAAAAGTCTAATCCTTATTTATGATAAGATCCTTTTCACCTCTGCTCATAAAGTATGTACTCATTTAAATGTCCCTCTACTCCTTGTCAAAGTATAGAGGAGACTTAGCACAAATGAAAATCTATTCCTAAATACACAAAGAGATGAACTGACGGTGTAATGTATTGAAATAATTTCCTCAACACTGCAGAAGAGATGCATATATATCCCCTTCTCCTTGGTGTCTATTGCTAACTGCACATGAACATTTATTTGAATTCTGTTCTTTAAAGGGCTTCCTCCACACAGTTATCATATAGATCACAAATAATAGCTGAAAGAGACCACTAGCATGGTTTGTCCTCATGGACCAATATAAATAAGGAGAGTAATGGAAAATCAATATCATCATTAGGTCAAGGGCACTTGATAGTGCACAGCCAGAAAGTGTGTCTTTCCTACCTTTAAACAGAATAACTGGAAAGGTAGAAATTTCCGATTAGGCAAAAATCGCAAGCCTTTGTGATGAAGTAAGTTATTTATATCATACATATTTTTACAGCCAGAGATCTTTGGTCAGTAGGTTTAAACCCTGAAGTGCTTTTGCTTCTGATTTGGCTATTATGAAAAGAAAATGACCTGTAAAGATGTTTTGAGTAGGTAAGCTTTGCATGCATAATGGCATTGAAAGACAAAAAGAAAAGTTGTAAGAATGAAGTTTACTAAAGTCAGTACAAGCAGGTTTATTTTCTGTATCACAGCAAGGAATTCATAATCTTCCAAATGAAAGGGAAATAAATCTGTCAAGATAAACACTCACAGAATTTGGGATTTGCAGAATCAGACGGAAAATGTTGAAAAAATTTAAAATTACAAAGGCAAATAGCATGAAACTTCTTAACCTCCCCTCAGGGTTGTCAAGAAGGAAGCATACATCTGAAGGGAAGTATTATAAGCGTAGGTCTTGGTATTGAAATAATTTTCCCAGGAGCTGTGATGAGGGCAGAGAGCAGTCAGCCCAGAATCCTGTTTTCCATGCTGGTACACAGCAGGACCTAGTAAGTGGCACAAAGACTACAGTCCTCCCAGACATCTCCTAGAGATGGACAGTTCTAGAGCAGTGCCTCTAGGATGCATGATCCTGTATATATGCATTGCATATCTGTGCTCCTCTGCTGTTCTTCAAAGGAGCTGAGTCACCAGGCAGAGACAGCTCCTGCTGGACTTCATGTAAGGACTCCTTGAGGTTTAAGTCCTGTGCTCAAGGAAAATGTACAAGGTGGCCAGATTTCTTCCTTCAGCTAGTGCTCTCAAACCAAACCAGCAGTAAGCTACATACATCAAGTAAGCTACTAACTACAGTAAAGTACAAGCAATGCTGTTCTCAGATGGCCACATAAAATGTCAAGGAAAGCCTTCCTGTGCTGTCCAATTGGTTTTGATTTAACCTTTCAGTCTGCTCAGCAAGACACAGGAACACATTGGTAAAGGAACAGTAACAGCTCGTCTTACTTTGCAAGAGGCAATTAGTTCTTGTTACTGAATGAAAAAGGTACTTGAAGCATTAAGAAACTTTCTCCCACTGATGTTATCTGAAAAATAAATGAACCTTTTGTTTTCTAGGTTTATTGACCTTTATATTTTAATCATATCATTGTAGCTGCTACAATACCTACAACATCACTTCAGGAGGACATGAAACACACATGATTTAAAAGAGTTTGAGATTTGTATTGCTACTTTTATCTTTTATTTGCTTTCATGAACATCACTGCAACTAAAGGTCTGTCAGCATTTCCATTAAAAAACTAAACTTTCAGCAGTTTGTATCTCAACTGTAAAAATTCACTCCAGGCTGCACCTGGGCAAACAAATCCTTAATTGAGGAGTAAATCAGGATTATTTTTTTTCTTTTTTTGGTTGGTTGGATATATTTTGTTCTATGTATTTCATGCATTTAAAAGAAGTCTTGGTTATTTGAAATTTAAATCAATACAACTCTAGAAATAGAGATAAGCAATTTAAGCTGCATAAAAAAAGCTTGCTTTCCAAAGAACGTTTTGCAGACAGACTATAGTCAACTACAGCAAATACACCTTGGCTTTTTAAAAACAAAACCCTGGGATGATTATTAATTTTTAAATATTTAAACATCAAAGTTCTATGAACACATTTTCACATTAAGGTGCACAACTGAGCAATTGGTTAATTATGTGCTCATAAAGCATGACTATAGAACACTTTCAGGTCTTTAATCAATGTAATGTTTTTGCAGCTTCCAAATTTCTTCATCCCGTCTTCTGCCTTGCTTAGATATAGAATACAAATTCTATGTAAACATCTCTACATGTATGGAAGAAAACGAATGTGTGCAGGTGCACAGGGAATTACCCCCAGCATTTTCCAAAGAAAAAAGTCACTTCATATCATTTGCAGTTGGTATATGTCATATATGTAGCAGCTGCAGGCAGATGTCCCAGCTATTTTGTGGTTGCATTCAAGGCAATTCAACTTTTCCATTAAATGTCCTTTGCAGAACAGAACAGAAAAACTGACAGTAAGTTAAACATGAACTAAGAATTGTTGGTTTAACTCAGACGGATGTGGGATCCAAAGTGATACAAAGCTAGAGATACAAATCTGGAGAAGACCAAAAAAGTGTTTAAAAGTGTTTAAAAATCTCTCAGGCAAAGAGTAGAGACACGTGAGCTCAAACGGCAGAAGTCTCTGAACAGTAGTAGAGTAATAAAGTGAATCTTATGCTTTGCCACCATTACTCAGACTACAACCAAAAAACAAAGTACAGAGAGGTAATATAAACAGCTGTAGAAGGCTGCTTTGCACTTCTACATAGGTTCTTATCACAAATAAGGAAATATTTTCTCTGAAAATGAGAAAGATGTTGAGCAGGTATGGACATGTTGATGTAAGTGCAACCTCCTCTTAAAAGTTGTGTACCACAGGTTTTCTGAGACAGAAACTATATTCAACATAATTAATCAAAGTAGACAGGTAAAAATGGCAGCTTCTGAAGTACAAGCATTCAGATTTACAAGTAGTAGTTGTGTAAGAGGACCTTAGTGAACAACATTTAAGAGAGCCCAGTGAGTTCTCTACACTGAGCTGATGGATTTGCAACATATGCTGTTTCACACACAGCCTAGGTTATATTAAATAATTCCCCAAACAGCAGAGCTGAGCACAGACCATCATGAAATTAAATGAGCATGGGAGATGTATAGCCTTACCTTTTGTAACTGAAGTTACTCATGGTATGAATCGACACATACAGGTAACCAGGGCAACCACCAAGCTACAGCTTAAATACAAAGAGTAGATTTATTTCATTACCGTCCTAACAATACTGGGCAGCAGAGACATTCAGGGTTGCAGGCTCTGTTAGAGTTAGTTCATCCTAGCACCCTGGGATGTGGGAGAGTTGGAGGTGGGGTCTGCTGCCCACCCTGATGTATCAAAGGGCCTCATGAGGAAACTATTCAAATACTCCCTCCTCTCCAAACCTTTCAGTTTCAATCCTTCCTCCCAACACTCATACACACAATCACATACACGTGTCTTATATGCATGTAATGTCCATTCTCTCCCTTTCTCCCTTTTTTCTTTCTCCCCTTTTTTCTCTTTTTCTCTTTTTTCTCTTTTTTCTCTTTTCTTTTTTCTTTCTTTCTTTTTCTTTCTTTCTTTCTTTCTTTCTTTCTTTCTTTCTTTCTTTCTTTCTTTCTTTCTTTCTCTTTCTTTCTTTCTTTCTTTCTTTCTTTCTTTCTTTCTTTCTTTCTTTCTTTCTTTCTATGTTTCTTTCTCTTTCTCTCTCTTTCTCTCTCTTTCTCTCTTCCTCTCTTTCTCTCTTTTCTCTCTTCCTCTTTCTCTTTCTCTTTCTCTTTCTCTTTCTCTTTCTCTTTCTCTTTCTCTTTCTCTTTCTCTTTCTCTTTCTCTCACTTTCTTTTCTCTTTCCCTT
>WEIU01020903.1:53872-65157 GCA_013389925.1 Aegithalos caudatus
TCTCATACAGACTCTCCCCTACATTTGTTCTTCAGATCCAGATATTCCTCCCTCTGCTCTTGCACAGAAGCTCTTCCAAGTCTTATTTCATTCCCAAATACTAAATACATGGCAAACTGATATTTTCATTATCTGTTATATTAGTAGCAGCAAGAGTAGCTGTATTAGAAGTATTAAATAGCTCAAGCGAGCACCTCCTAATTGCAGAGCTTTGGCAATTAACATAGAACCAGAAAACACCCCTGTTGGTCCTGTGAGGGTATTCACTTTTCAACAAGGCAGTATGTAGCTTTATCAGACTTCAGAGAGCCCAGAGGGAAATGCTGATGCAACTTGATTACTCCTCTGAAACTGGTTTTTGAAGCTCTTCCATTTCTTTTGCACGAAAACTCGGTAAGTTTTGTTTTAAGCTCCTGCCTTCTCCCCTGAGCTGTCTTTGACAACTGTCGGGAAAGTGAATACTAGACTCAGTTCTTACTTGAAGTTACAAATCTCAGTGGAAGTCATTGTACAAGATCACTTTTTTGTGCTATTTTTACTGTGTAACTTTAACCTTGCAACGTAAATAACACAGATGGAATTGATTTCAGTAGAATTGCCTTGGATGTTTATGAGAGCACACTTGATCCAGCAGTAGATTATGCAAGAGATGAGCAAAGAAAAATCCTGTTTTCTTAAGGAGGAGACAGTTTGCACCTTGCAAAACAAATCATAAATTCAGTCTGGATTATAAACTGGTTTCTAAAATTTATCAAGCATGCTTTTTTCTGTAGCATTCTGTTGCAGAAGGAGCAATCTTTTTCACCATGTGCAAGGTATACTTTTTCTTGCAATGTTTTCTCCTAAGGTTCTACCTCTTAGAAGGACAAAACACTCTTCTAAAGAAATACTAAAGAAATATTTTTCAGTTCAAATAAACAGTATCCATAATTGAATGCTTATTTAATTATTTCATTATTTACAACAATTAATCAATTATGTAAAATAAAATTTGCTTTATTTAAATAAAACCTTTCCAAGTCAGACCTTCTCTGGTCAGAGGAGTTTCCATTATGACACTCTTATATGTAAACAGAAGAGAGGGTGAAGAATTGCAAGATCTGTTTGAGAGTATTACTTTTACTCTTTTTTTGGCTCCTCTTCAACACTATTACAACTCCTTTTACATTGTTCTTCCTCCATTTGTGTTCCCTCCTACCCTGCCACTTGCTCTTTTCTGATTTTTTGCCTTACTTTTCCCTTGACTTTATTCCCTTTTCTTCTCTAATACAAGAGAATGCAACAAACCATTTTCAAATGTACTTCTATGTTTCTTTGCAAGGATTTAAACATAAATTGTTTGGACTAGAGGGATAGTCTCCATGACCATCTACCTCTTTTTTCTCCTTTGTGTAATCATTCACCATTTTTTGTTCCATTGTCCATCTCAAATATGTGGAACTCACAAGAAAGAGGCTACCTAGAAAAGCACCCTGGGTTATTTCAGTCCTACCCAAGCTATGCTTTCCCAAGGAACTGAAGTTTCCCTTTTCAACAGAAAAAATAAATAACTGTATACAAAATACATCCATCTCCTCTTCCGTAACTTTACCGTAGCATGGCAAATCAGCACTTAAGGGTGCCATTAAAATTAGTGGTTGAGATATTTCTAACACAATGACTTTTCATTCAAAGCTGCTGTTTATTAAGTGATTAACAAACTCTTACCAAAAGACAGGCAGAAATCTACCACAATTCTCCCATCGGTTCTTCTGACTCTTGTGGATCACACCACACTCTTGGAGACATGGCTAATCTCAGGGCTGAGCACCCAAGGGCCTTCAGACTAAACGGAGGAAGAAAGCCCTGAACTGAACTGAACTGGCACTTAGAATGTATCTGAATTTTCCCCCATCTCAAATCTGATAGTCCAATATAGCAGATCACTGTGACACCAAGATGCAAGGGGAGTTATTGACTCATGTCAATGGGTCACCACAAATTATATTTAGATGGTGGCTTACTTACTGATTGTGCCTTGGCCTTTCATGCCATCTGCAGATTATCTATGCCACTGCTTTCTGAGTAGTAGCTGCAAGATTTTACAAGGAGTGAAATAATGGCATGAAGAGATGTTTTTTGCTAAATTTGTGAGATTAGTAAACTCTTCTCCATTGACAAATATTTACCAAAACCCGGAGAATCTCTAAATGCTTGGAGATAATTGATATGAACCAAGCAATTTATTCAAACTTAACAGACCCTTTGAAGAGCATTTCTGGACAACAGACAAATCTAGAGAGTTTCTTATGTGGCATTCGAGAGGACTCTTTCTAATCTAGTAGTGTTTTAAATTACTTAATCACCAAAGTGGCCTACACCACATCCCTTGTGAGGTAGTTTCATAAACCAGAAGACCTCGCACAGGTAAGGCAGTTTAAAATACTCCCTCCAAGGTCATCTTTTACTTCCGCATACCCTTCCAGACTTCTTGCAGCATTATGAAGAAGCTCTTTTCATACCTCACATAAGCAGGTGTAAATCTGATGGAAGGGGAGGTGCTGTTAGCTCCACATCATTTCAGTTGTGAGAGGAGATTTTATAATTGTTATGCACTGAAGCTATGAGTTTCAAGGTGAAAGAATAGTCTTGCTGAGACATTTTGTTCAGCTTTAGAAAGGATGTTTATAATCCAACAAGGGAGAAATAACACAAGCCTTGGCATTTGTAGTCACAAATTGAAACACTCAACCAACAGGCAGGGATGTTTAGCCCACCAGGAAGAGGGGATTAGCAGTATCTAGTCCTGAACTTGCTTTGGGCTTCCTAACCAGAAATACTACAGAGATACTTTCAGATATGAAAGTAACAAAGTCAAGAATGGTACAGAGAGAAATAAGAGGAATCTGAAAGGCAACTGACTAACATTGCCTACATCTATCCCCACAAGTACTGGACATCTGCAGGAGATACTATGTAAATGGATTAGAGCCCTGGAATGGTTAGTGGGTTCTCCATCTCACTGCAATATACAGAACAGATAAATAAATAGTGGGCATATGTGATATATATTTAGATTGTGCATTAGACTTTAAAATCTCTGTCTAACTGAATGCATTAGCCTGTATTTTCTGTTTATGCCTCTGGGATGCCATGGAAACACAGCGCTGAATCGTAATGGGTCTCTCCTGGCAATAAATAAACAAAGTCTTTGTCTGTTCATGTTTCAATTTCTTTCTTTTTCTTTTTATTCATGTAATTTACAGTTTCAGAAGGAAAACAGACTTACCCCCACCCATTGTCTTTGGTTGTACTGCATGCTTAAAATAAATGCAAAATGCACCTTCTAGTGGCCACTGTGGCTTCCTATCCAGCTGCTACTACCATCAGTAAGCAGTGAATGCTACCTATTTGTGTTGAACTTCCTTCTGAGGAAAAATGTGGCCTTTATAATTGAGCCTGGAGTCAGGGTTGCTTTACTAAATTGCTGCCTAACCTAAAGAGCACTTAATATACTCATTGAAATTGAAAGCTGTTCTTTTCCTTGCAACTCTTAAGAGGCTACAGCCAGTCCCTTTTTCCATAGACGGTAACAGTGTTCATTGCCTTTAAACTGCTCCTCCAAATCAATGACACACTATCACTTCCCATGCTCCAGAGCTTATTAAAGCAAACCAAAGCAATCATCCCCATCAGACTAATGCACAGGAGCAAGGTGAAACTCTAAGCACCAAGTGATAGAAATACCAAGTATCACACAGCATCAGTTTGCCATCTGGCACCTGCTGTCCCTGTCTGAAATGAATAAAGTCATTGAGAGGGGATGTTGTGCAGTAACATGAGTAATAGAAAGGCTGATAATTATCTGTGTGGAGAAGTGGGCAGATTTAATTAGACTACTCAAATCTGAAGAGTCAACTGAATCCAAAGGCAGTAACCTCGGCCATGGAGAGCAGCCATATGGTTGCTCTCAAGCTTTCAGGTCAGACTGAAATTCAACTGGGACATTCATCACTAATTTAGAAATGCAGAGCAACGTGCTGGACTCTACATCTGTCAGGCAGTTCTCAGGCAAGAACTACAGCAATACCAGGTATGCAGGTTTGGTGCAATGCACGCTAGAGTCCCTGTTGTACCATGTCTGAATAACAAGCTGACTTTCCTACCACCCTGGCAGGTCAGCCCTGGGAAGAAGAAAGCAGGGAGAAAGAACAAGGGTACAAAAATGCCCTTAGGGTAATATTCAAGTGTAGGGGTCTCCAGCATAAGGGTGAAACTGAGATACTTTTTAGCAGCCTTGAGTCTCCAAAATGCACATGGGCTCATGAACTGAGACAGATCTCCTGCGTGGTACAACTGCTTTTATTTTGAATTTGAATCATGAAACATTACTGTGCAGGGAACCAGACAGTAAAGAATTGGTCCTGGAAATTATGGGTGCAACATGTGAGGCTTAAAAAACCTTTTCTCTTACCCTTCTACCAGCCGAACTGTATCTACATAAAGTAAAATACATAGATTATTTCTCTCCTGCTTTTTCTTTTTCTGCTTCCAGAAGCATCAATCTGACCATCAGGCTAGGATAATAAATATTTTAATTCATATTTGAAGAGATATTAATATACTTAATGATTTTCGGTTAATCCCTGAAGAATAAAACAAGAGTCTTCAGAACATACATAGTATAGAAGGGAACAAGCAGACCATCACCCTATGTATTGCAGAGAGATGACAACAAAAAAATCTAGTCATAACCAGATGAGAAAAGTAAGTAAATAGGTGGACTTGTTTGTTTTTCTAGGATTTGCAAAACCTGCACAGCTTTGACTACACTTATCTTTTGGACACAATTTTACACCAGAAGGTAGTATACTGTGAGGAATCTACCATGCAGAGAATGACCACTGTCATCAACTGCCTTCCTCCTCCTGGGTGACGTATGGCTAGAGCAGAGTCTCCTGCCCTACTTCTGGCCAGCAAAGGGAAGGAGCAGATGCTCCCCCAGGAAGTAACTTGCTATTTGTGGAGATGGCAACAGTACAACCACCATGGACCAAGAAAGATGCTGGATGCAAGAAAACTTGGTATTTTGCAGTTGGGCTTGAGTCAATCAAATACAGGTAGGAGGGCTCAGTGACCAGCACAGCGTGAACTACCCTCAGACCAGAAAGCTATAAATTCCAATTTGCCACTAGTATACAACCCAGCTACTCAGGGTTTCCCATACCTTCACTCATCTGGAAGAACCCTAAAAAACATGGCATGAATACAACTGATTAATACTAAATTTTAAGCTGTGAATTTTAAATTTTAAGCTGGTTAAAATATAACTTGGTTACCATTACCTTCTCTTATTTTGTCAGTCTGGTTAGATTATTTTTAAGTAGTACAGGATTTTAAGTAGTTATATGTCCCAGTGGTGGGGTCAAGAGGCCCTGCTGTCCATGGCATACACTTTCACATAGGGAAATTTGGTAAAAATTGCCGGTATGAGGAACTGTTCAGGAATCTCTCAAGTTTATGTCAGTGTCTGATTCTTTCAGTATCTGTGCAGCACTAGATTTTGTGAAACTTTACATGACACAGAAGTCAGCCTTATGCTCTTGCCAGGCATCCTTTAACTGCGTAGTTCATCACACTTTTTAAAAGCAGAGAACACCAGCACAAAGCAGCTAAAATTATTACAGAAGGTTCCAGGCATTTGAAGTTGGAGCCATCTGTAAATGTACAAAAAAGCATGACCTACTCTCACTAGATTAGCTACTATAACCAGATAGATTCTATTTTAACCAAGGCCAATCAAGTAAAAAATATGCCTTTAAATTGAAGGGGTTTTTCAGGGAAAAGAGAAACAGACAGATGGCTACAGAAAATGGTTACACTGCATCAAACACTGTGGTAGGTTGACCTTGGCTGGACACCAGGTACCCACCATAGTGACCCTGTCACTCCCCTCCTGAGGGGCACAGGGAGGAGAAAATATAATGAAAGGCTCATGGGTCAAAATAAGGACAGGAAAACATCACTCAGGAAAAAAAATTATTCAACATGGGGAAGTAAGTCTATTACCAATCAAGTTAGAGTCAGATAATAAGAAAAGTTAAAACACCTTCCCTCAATGTGTCCCTTCTTCCTGGACTCAAGGTGGCTCCCAAATTCTTTACCTCAGACGGACGGGGAATGGAAGCTGTGGTCAGTTGTCTCTGCCACTCCTTCCTCTTCAGGAGTCGGACTCCTCACAGTCTTCCCCTGTTCCAGCATGGGGTCCCTCCCACAGCACAGTCCTCCATAAACTTTTCCAGTGTGAGTCCTTCTATATGAACTCCTCTAATGTGGGTCCCTTCCACAGAATTCAGCCATCAGGAACAGACTGCTCCACCATGGGTCCTCTAAGCTGTCACAGGTCCTGCCAGTAAACTTGGTCCAGTATGGGTGTCTTGGGCTTTGTAACCAAAAAATTGTGTATTCTATTTCATCTCTTGAAAGCAGTTGGGGAGATGTTTATTCTTTATCTCTGTAACTCCACTGTGAGATGCTCCCCCCAGCTGAGGGGTACCAAAGCGTTTCTACCTAGGTAAAACAGAGACATAGGAACATGAGGTATCTGGTTCCACTGGATTCCCAGAGGAAAACTGGACCCTTCTCGCCATCACTGGACCCTTTTTCTACAGTATCATCTCTACCCCAACAGAACCACATCTGCCACTTCAGGAGGATTTACTTTGGACTGTTTCCAACACCCTGACCAACAGGGTGCCAGGTTGTATTTCTGACTCTGTCAGGGTTTCTAGGATTTCTGTTTGGTTTTTTTCCTTGTCTTTTGTATTACTACATTTGTATTTTTAATATTCTGAGTAAAGAACTGTTATTCCTATTCCCAAATCTTTTCCTGAAAGCCCCTAATTGCAAATTTATAATAATTTGGAGGGTGTGGGGGGTATACATTCTCCATTCCAAGGGAAACTCCAGGTTTCCCTGGTAGATACCTGTCTTTCCAAGCCAAGCCAGTGGGATTCTCTCTTCCTGGGGACACAGGTCCTATCTGCAACTTGCCTCAGTGCAGCCTCCTCTCTTCATGAGGTCACAGCTTCTTCTTGCATTCAGCTGCTCTGAAACTCACTCATCATGGGCTGCATATGGATGTCTGCATCCCCATGGACCTCCATGGGTTTCAGGCACACAGCTTACCGTGGTTTGCACCACAGGATGCAGTGCAATCTCAGCTTCATGGAGCTTCATGGAGCACCTTTTCCCTCCCCACTCCCCCAACTTCTTCACTGATTTTATTTTCCAGAAGGCTGTTTCTCCTACATATTCTAACTACTCTTTTTCAACTGATTTTTGTGTCATGGGCCACACAAACCCATTATGAGTACTTGCTTTGAATTCACATGCAGCACTGATTTTTCCCAAAGAATTTAATGATTTGCCTGCATTTACCTTTTGTCCTTTTTTTATTAATATGTTCAGCTCAGGTTGTTAAATAGATTAAAGCAGTGGCTGCATATATAGCTCAGAATAATTTAACCATTCCATATGCAGGACAACAATGCTTGTAAACTTGGAAAAACAGATAATGAAAAAGCCAGGGTATTCAATAATATTTCTGCCTCAGTCCTTGATAGAAACTTCTCTTCCCATGACTCTTGAGTGGATGTACAGCAGAATGGGGACTGGGACAGCAAAGTCCCTCCCACTGCAAGCAAAGATCACGTTCATGACCATCAAGGGAACATGAGCACACATAAGTCTATGGAACCCAATGAGATATATTCCAAAGTCCTGAGGCAATTGTTGATATAGTTGCTAAGCCACTCTCCCTGACATTTCAAAAGCCATGATATTTAGGTGAAGTCCTAGGGAACTGGAAAAGGGTAAACACTGTACCTATCTTTATAAAGGGTAGAAGGGAAGACCGTGGGAACTACCACCCTGTCAGCCTCCCCCCTGTGCCTGGGAAATCACGGAACAGATCCTCCTAGAGGCTAAGGCATAAAGAGGAGAGGGAAGTCATCAGAGTTAGTCAGTGCAGATCTACCAAGGGCAAGTCCTGACCATCCAATCCAGTAGCCTTCTATGATGGAGTGACTACATCAGTGGACAAAGGAAGATGTCACATCTGGACTTCTTTAAAGCCTTTGATATGGACTTCCAAAATACCCTTCTCTCTTAACTGTAGAGAGATCAATTTTATGGGTGGCTATAAGGATATATGCAGATGACATAGAGTGGTGCAGTTGACACACCTGAAGGACTGAATGCCATTCAGAGAGATCTGGACAAGATCAGGAAATGTGTGCATGGGAACCTCATGAAATTTATCAAGACCGAGTGCAAGGTGATGCATCTGGATTGGGGAAATAGCAGGTACCAACACAGTCTGGGAATAAAAAGATGGACAGCAGCCCTGCCCAAGGAAGGACTTGAAGGTGCTGGTGGATGAGAGGCTGGACATGACCCATCAACAGGCACTCACAGCCCAGAAAGCCAAATGTGTCCTGGGGCATCCAGAGCAGGGTGAGGGAGGGGATTCTGTCCCTCTGCTCTGCTCTGCTGAGAGCCCACCTGCAGTGCTGCATCCAGCTCTGGGGCCCCAGCACAGGAAGTTCATGAAGAAAGTCCAGAGGAGGGCCATAAAAACAATTAGAGGAACAGATCCCCTCTCCTATGAGGAAAGACTGAGAGAATTGGGACTGTTCAACCTGGAGAAAAGAAGGCTTTGGGATTACCTAACCACAGCCTTCCTGTACCTGAGGTATTTACCTACAAGTAAGATGGAGAGATACTCTTTAAAAGGGCATGCAGTGACAGGACAAGGGGGAATGGCTTCAAATGGAAAGAGAGCAGGTTTAGATTACATATTAGGAAAAATTTCTTTTCTGTGAGTGTGGTGCAGCTTTGACACTGGTTGCCCAGAAATGTTGTGCATCCACACTCTTGAAAGTGTTCAAGGACATGTTGGATGGGATTCTGGTCTAGTGGAAAATGTCCCTGCCCATAGCAGGGAGATTGGAACAAGTTAGTTTTAAGGTCCCTTCCAATTCAAGCCATTCTACAATTCTAACAAAAGGGAATTATTTAATCATTCTGATGAGAAATGCTGCAGAAGGTTAATATGAGCATCAACTTACACTTACTGGTATATGTCATTTGTTATCACTACAGTCCTGTGTGCTCCCCAGTTCTTAGGGAAAGATTGATTCTTGGTTGAGTTTGAAAAACCTGAACTGAATTCTGAATTTCTGTAAGTGTTTTCTATATACATAGTGAAGCTTTGAAATGTTTAAAATGCAGATCTTCATCCCAGTTTTGTGACTTGAATATTACCTGAAGAGCATACTATCTATGTATGTGACAGAATTGTTTTCTCATCTTCCTACAGAGTCCTATGGCTTCTAATCCATCAGCATCTAAAAGCACATAAACCTTCTCTTCATTGCTCTCAGCATACAGGAGTGAATTTTATATCAGACATATGTGTCTCATTGTAATCCCTACAGGGGGTCTTACACTTCACTGAAATGATTCCTCTGATTATGCCCTTCTTTCCTGCTTTCAGCCATGCCTATTAAGACCTGGGCATTGCTTCCAAAAATTCTGTAAGGCCACATATTCTTTTTATGCAAATACCAAATAATTACATCATTCACACATTCAGATCCATCCTTTTCTTATGCTCTTGCTTCTCTACCACTTCCAGTTCCTTCAGTTCTCCTCTCCATGCTCCACCAACCATATGCATAGCCCACACATTAAGCTGAATGCTTGTAACATCAGAAAACATGTTTTAGATGCACAGGTTTTTTTCCTCTAGTGGGAATTGTTTCTCAATCCTTTGAAAGAAAATGCACCATTTTTCTGGTACTCTGGTACCTGACACACAAGGGCAAATCCTTCATACAAGATCACCAAGAGCTTCTGAAACCATATCTGGTGCCTGCCAGAGCTTTCTCGTATTGATATCTTGTGAACTGGAACTACTCCTGCAAGGGCCAAAGATTAGACATCTATTGTTCTGTTTGCCTTATTCAGTTTTAAGGTGTATTTGCCATATTCTCCTCTATTCTCAGGACCTCGTAACTTAGTTCTTAAATCAAAGAGAGACCTTTTCAGATAGTTGCATTGTTTCATATTGTTTATTGCTCTCTCACTGTTTCACATGGCAATATTTTTAAAACAGATATGTGTAAATTCATATAAACAAATTACTTAAACCTCATTACCCTATCCTTACGCCACACTGATTGTCTATTCTCAAGCTGTGCTTTTGAATATATCCACATGTGATCTTTTACAAATACTTCTGAGACTTTAAAATCAATGTCAAACTGACTGGTCTAATTTCCTGCAATTCTTTTAGATCCTTTTCAAAAGTAATTGGAGTATTGCATTAGTTATTTCTCTGGCCTCTAGAGCCTTGTACTATCTTGTACTATTTCCTTTTTTTTTTTTTTTTTTCCAGTTTTTTGTCTTTCTTGTCCTGTTCTTTGTCTGCATCTTGTACCTGGTCATATTCAAGACTTTCTATGGGGTTCAAGACCCCTCATTTGAGACACCATGATCTTAAAGATCACACTCTGTCTACATGCTTTTCAACTCCTACTTTTACAAATAACACCAAAGGTATATAGCATCAAAAGAGACTAGAGAGAATTATGCTTCCATTTTCTTTTTCTTGTAGGCTTGAAAGTATTTTCTTCTGCAGCTAGTTTTATGTTTTTCCTCATTTTAACTAGTTTCACCTGGGTTTTGTATAGGTCACTCAAACTGGTTCATGAAACAGAACAGCACAGTTTAAAAACAAGAATAAATACAAGATTTTAAACACCAGAAGGACCTGGAGACAAATGTAGTCACAGGAACCATTTTAAACTCATTTCCAGGCAAACTAGTTTTGAAACTAATATCAGCATTTCAAGTGGAAAGGACAATCTGAGCTGCCAAAGAGTAATGGTGCTAAAACCTGCACAAGATATGTTCTCTTGCAGACCCACACAGAAGATGAAAAAAGCCCCATAACATGCCATTCTCTGTACTAGATACACAGCAGCTCCCTGGTGGGAGTATCAGTGGGATATCTTTCCCCTCCTTCTCTCTGCTGACAATAAGATTTGTCATGTGTCCTTTATCTCTCACCCCACAGCCAACAGTGCCAAGAGACCACAAAGTAGCAAGTTCCCCAACCCAGGCTGAGCAGCTGGAGCACCCTGCCCAAGGAGCTGTTATTCCCTGTAGCTGCCTGTGGCTGTCCACCGGCTAGCCCCACCACAGCAGACCACAGTCACAGACTGGCACTGGAGCCACTG
>WEIU01020909.1:173-41897 GCA_013389925.1 Aegithalos caudatus
CAGCTGGCTGCAGATGGAGAGAATGGGATTGGGAGGACTAGGTTACTAATTTCGAGTCATGCTGCATATAAAACATTAGAATATTGACAGACTTCTGAATTACATCCATCTGGTTATTTAAGTCACTAATTGTGCAAGTCCAGTCTGGCTGCTTGTGGATGTGAGGTGAGGAGGGCAAATTTATGTTGTTTTCAAAATGGGCCAGGGCTCCAACACAGTACATCTCATGGAGTCTGAGGCTCTGTTTGGGAATTAGAGGAAGGTATCAAATTGCCTTTTTACTTCAAAGGTATAAGTTGATACCACTGGGGATTAAATATTTTGACAAATGTTGTTTGGAATGAGTTTTATTAGTTTAGGTAATTTATAAATATATTGTCAAACCAGTTCCCTTTATTTTGTAATCCTGGTGAAAAGCTTTCTTCTATTTGTGTTAATTTCCAATGTAAAATAACTTTGGTTCTCATTGCAAGATTGCTATTTGACCAACAATGGTAAGGTCAAGTATTGTTCGGGAAATGGCTTCAGAGTTCTTTTCCCTTCTGTTGTCTGTCAGACACAGTAATTCTTTACTAAGAATTAATGCCTAATAATATCTTTAAATTAAGAGCCCCTTCTTTAAATGAACAGTGACTGAATCCATTTCACAGCCCCTACCCTCTGGGAAAAAGAGGGAAAGAAGAAGCACTTGCAGAGTAGATAATAGAGCTCTGTATATTGTAAAGAAGTTATTGCCCTTCTTTATTACCAGAGCATTATCCAATTGAAGTATCCTTTGCAAAACAGTTTATTCAACTGTGTTCACATAAAGTACTTGTTTAGCAGAAATGTCATATCTTCTCTATTGCCACTTTTGTACTAATGCAATAGGAAGGCTCATCCAATGACCTTGAGCCACTCTCTTCCTGTTTCTTCACATAAAATATTTATACTCTATAAATATAGTGACTCTTAATTGATCTTTCAGCATATATTATTGTAATATACTGTTACTATTATCCCTTATTTATTTATTCCAAATATTACAGTGCAGATATTTTTATCATAATTCAATAATGGTGATAATTTAATAATAATTCATAACTCAAGTTAAAAAGTAGAGTACACTTACAGTTGGGCTTTGTTTTTCATTTTGATTGATTTGATGCACCTAAAGTTTGCACAAAAACCTGTGATGAAAAATTATGGTGTTTGAAATTTGTGTAGTTGGTCATCTTGGGACTGGAAAGTGTCCTGATTTCATATAAAGAGAGAATGGATTTCAGCATCCTCTCTAAAAATATGTTTTAAGATTTATCTAAGTTTGTTCTCTTCCACATGCCAGTGCCTTGGTGTGAACCTAGTTCTTAGTGGGTGGAAGGATATGAATGGAGAGTTTATGTTAAATAAGTTTTTCCCCTGAAACAATTCATGTCTTAATTTTTGTATAAATGTTTTCTGATACATTGGCTTCCTTACATTTATAAGCCATACAGCTTATCCTGATTAGAAAATATTTCTGTCTCTAGTGAATCTAAATTTCACACTGTGTGAATGATTATGTACTGTTTTATTTAGATAGAAGTGATATATGAAATCTGACATTAGACCTGGTTCTGAATATGAGAGAGAGCCTCTGAAAGAGAGTTATTTGAGGTAATTCAGATTCAGAATTTTTTCAGATTTTTTTGGTTTAACCCCAGCTGCTTCCTGATCTCCAAACAGCCATTTACTCACTCCCCACTGGTGGGATGGGGGAGAGAATTGGAAAGGTAAAAGTGAAAAAACTTATGGGCTGAAATAAAGACAGTGTAATAGGGAAAGCAGAAGCCACGCACATAAGCCAAGCAAAACAAGGAACTAATTCAGTGCCTCCCATGGGTAAGCAGGTGTTCAGCCATCTCCAGGAAGGTAGGATCCCATCACACACAGCAGTTTCTGGGAAAGATAAAGGCCATCACTTCGAGCATCCCTTTTTTCCTTCTCATTCCCCCAGGTTTATATGCTGAGAAAATGTGCCATACAGCATGAAATATTCCTGTGGCTCCTTGGAGTCAGCTGTCCCAGCTATAACCAGAGTATCCCTGTGTTACCAACAGTACTTTCACTGCAAATCCAAACACAGACACAGGCTAGCTATTGTGAAGAAAATAAAATCATTGAAAACCAGCACCCAGATCTATCTTGTAACCTGGGGACACTGTCTTTGATTGAGTTGGAACAGCATTCCTCTACTGCTATAATTCATTAAATCCTTTTCTAAATTCACTTGTCTTATAACTCATTCCCTGTAGTCCTTTTTAATGTGTTTGTAGGATCAATTTTATCTTTGGTAGATCATGTTTTTCCAGTTGCTCTGGGAAGTAATCTATAGAAAATAGTTATACATTTCAAATGGTGGGGCTTTCATCTTTCTGCACAGGCCTTTGCATTTTAAAAACAAATCAATTATTATGATGTCAGCATGTTTATCATTTCAGTCCTGGGAACATTTTCTTGGCATCTAGGTTTGATCTACCAGGTGTGTCTAATTCTTATAAAGCCACAGCTGTGTGAATTGGATTTCCTAGGAAAGTCTACTATACCTCAGGATTCCAATGTAATACAACTTCTGTCTCGTTTCTCACCTTTGAATTGTTCTGAAGCCCAGAGCATTTCTATAACTGAATTATAAATTTCACACAAGAACAACCCAGATTAAAACAATACCTCCTACAATCTCAAAGAACAGAATTTTTCCTTTTGGATTCTAGCAGAACAAAGACAGTTCAAAATTTGCATCATTATTTAAGCCCTGAAACCTGTTCATAGAGCACATTAAATAAAAAAATTTAAAAAAAAAAAATCAAAACAAACCCCAAACACACTAACACACGAACAAAACCAAACCAAACCAAAAGCCCAAGCTGGCAAATTCCCCCCAACAATGCAACAAAAACCCCAAACTCCATTATTCTTCTGTTTTGCATATAAACTGCTAGTTTTACCTTTAGGTACTTAGATATGAATGTTAAAATGAAAGACAGCACTACAAACTCAATGTTTTGTTGTCATTTGGGGTTTTACTTAGGTTTTGCTTGGTGGTGGGATAGCTCTCATAGAGCAATCTACTTTCCTTGGAAACTGCTATTTCCAGCTGTATTTTCAATATTTCATGCCTTGATCTCTTTTTGATAATAAGGTAACATTATGAGATACAACAATGTGCATACAGCCACTCCTTCCTTATATAAAAGCAATACCTGTCTGCATTGCATGAATATTGAGTACCTGAAATCTTTATTTCAGAAGGTTTCAGTGTGTAACATCCAATATTATTTTAATTTCCAGAACAAATTGCAAGGTAGTAGCATCAGACCAATAGGCCTTCCATTATGAGGAGCAGTGTGAGGATATTTTGTAAATAACTTGAAATCATCCTGAAGGATAATAGCCTATCAGAAAGGCAGAGCTTTTTCCTATCCATTCTTGTGTATGATAGTGACAGAAGGAGGTTGCTGTTGAAAATCTTCCATGAAACATTTCATCCCAGATTAAAGCACATTGGGCTGGCATGAGATGGAGTGAGGATCCAGAGGCTATTGGGGTGGAACTTTTTCTGGGATGCTTTTCTGCAGAATTAGGTATGTTCCTCCCTATTGAAGCCAAACCTGCCTGTATGTTTTTGGCTCTTTCCTCTCAGAGATTCTCCCTGCAGTTGTGAGAGACGTGGTCTCACTGAGCTCCTGGATTTCTCCTGTTGTCTGTGTGAGCCAGGATCACCACCTACTTGGAAGTTTGATCCAGCTAAGTAGCTCCTGCAACGAGGGTCTCTATTCAGAGATGATCAGTGACATGCTGGAAGGTTCAGAACCTCAATCTAAGGTCAGTGACCACTCATGCAGACCTCATCTCCTCTTGAGATATCTTTCCCCTCAGGCAGTCTGCCATTTGAGTTTTCCTACTGTCAAGGTGTAACAAGAACATTTTGATTTGCATTACTGTAGCTTGTCAGAGAGCAAGACAGCAAAAAATTAATCTCCTGTCAAGGAAACCAAGTTTAACGTAGCACAATTTATTAATCTGTGAAGTGGGAGAGTTAAGATCTCTGTAGGATGTGGAACAAAATAAACAGCTTCTGTTCTCTGATTTGGACCTCTAAGGAGTTGAAGTTTCTCACTGCACCATTTTTTAATTTTCTTTCAGGCTTTCTTCTGCACACATACACCCATAAACTGGGCTGGGGATTTTTCAGCAGGAGCTTATGCTGTATGCCAGCAGTGGGCTGTGTGAATCCTCTCACAGGATCTCTCATCTGGCAAGGTCTTCACCAAATGGAGCAGTGTCATCACTTAGGAGCTGGAGGAGTGAGGAAGAGGTGTTCAACCTGATGGAAGGAGCACTGTGCAGGGATGGCCATGGACTGCTTGGGAGCTGTTCTGTTGTGGTGCCCTTCCTTTTTCTGGGCCAGAGTTGTCTGAGCCTAGACAACTTGGGAAGTGACTCTCAGGTTTTAGATGCTTACCTAGCCTAGCCCTGCAATGAGAAATGTTACCTGTGATTCATCCCTGAAGGGCCCCCAGTCCCCTTCCGGGTCTCTCAAACAGATAGTGTGTCCCCTGAGCTTCTGAGCAATTTTGAGTTTTATGACATAGGGACTGCCCCAGGCTTGGACCAGCCAGTGAGATCATTGGTAGGCACATCACTCACACCAGAGCTGAGGAGGATTCTATTACAGACTGCTCCCACTGCTGCTCAGCTTTACTTCTGTACAGCTGAGGCAGCAGGCCTTTGGAGCAGCTTGTACCTCTTTTGTGGCTTTGTATCATGGCCCACAGTTATAAATGCACCTGAATACAATGAGGCTTCTGTGCAAGGCGTGTTCTGGCTGGAGAAGGCGTTGCATTATCCTCCTGTTTCCGTTTGTCCTGGAATGGAGGGGAAGCCATCCATCCAGCTGCCCTGGCTTGTTGCACAAAGCATTTTCCAGTGAAGTGCATTCAGAGTATATAACTGCATTTTAGTCTTCAAAGACTGTGTTTCATTCTTATTACAGGCACTGTAAAAATGATAAGCAATCTCCTGGTTATGTAGATATGAAGTTCCCTCCACTCCAGTAAAAATGCATCAGTTTTAGCAGAACTGTGGAGCCTGACATTGGGAAAAAGGGTGAAAAATCATGTCAGCAGGGCTGCCATTGACACCCAACAGGAAGCTGACCTCACCTTTGTGCTTGTGCTGCTGTTGGCCTGTGTTGTTCACCAATCCATAGTTCCCAAGAAAAAATCCCCCTGAGCATCAAACCAGTAGCATGGAAAATTTATGAGTTACTCTAAAGCTTGCCAAAAAGTTGAAGAAGATACCAACTGTGCCTAGGATATGACCTACTGCTCAGTTAAGATCTGCTTGAATGCCAGCTGGTTCTGTGGCTTCTCAGAGCAGTGGACCTGCAGCAGAGGTGAACCCACCCTGCCTTTTGTTGTTTGCTATCCCCAACTGAAAGCTCCAGAAAACAAAAACAACAAAACCAAACAACAAAAAACACAACAGCAAAATGAACACAAATTGATTTACATGCTGTCAGATCAATTGGAGACTTACTTAAATTGTGACAGGAGGAACCAAATACAGGAAGTTTAATGAGGTTAGCTGGAGGAGGGAAAGGAACATTAGAGATACTGTCTTTTAAGATACTTTGCAAGCTTTCTAGCCTCTTAGTTTCCTTTGATTATAGAAGGAGTCATGCAGATAAATCTTTACACAGTGCTTTATAAGTTACTCTACTGGATTTAGACTGAGCCTTCCATGGCTTTTCTGACATTAGTTGGCACTTGTCCTAAACTTTTTTTTTTTCCCTATAGTAAGATTCCATCACTTTTGTCTGGGTGTTTCTTTCCTGTATGTGTGTGGTTTTTTTCATTTTTGGGTTGATAGTAGTGATTAATATCTTGGTAATAGCCTTCCTTGACTGACTTTTTCTAATATTGTTGGCTATTGTTGGCTCTTTAAGCTGTCCAATTCATGTACTGCAAATCCAGAAGAGATTCCCAGCTTCATTTTGTCTTATTATAGAAGACAGATTAGTATTAGATTATAGAGCTGTTGATAGAGCACGTCAGGAATCACTTCAGAACAACACAAAGGAACAGGAAAGGAAACCATGCTGTGTTACTTAGACACTAAGAACTTAGAATGCACTGGATGATACTAGGAAAAGAAGAAAATCAAGACAGCATTCAATAGAAAATACATATTGTACATATTTGTAGAGCAGAGGATCCCACAGTTCTGGTCAGAATAATGGGAAATTCTACAATCTCTTTAAACAGTTTATTGACAAGCTAAGAGATGGAGGGGAGGCAGGTATGAGGGGATTTCTGACTTTCAAGATTTTTCTTTCTTATTTTCCTAATTACCATAGGAATTAGGATCTGTAGTTATTGCTTATATTTCATACAGATGTTAACAATCCATTTAAAAATTAGAGTCTTTGGCTCTCTGTCTGAAAGGTAACTGCATTTAAGCCCTGTGAGTTTATCAAAATAGCTCTCAGTATAACTTAGTTATCTAAATAGATAAAGCCATCCTTTATCCAGTAGGTATAAATTCCAGGGCTCACATGCCTGGATTAGCACTTGCTAGTGACATGGACACCACAATAATCATCCTAGAAATAACCTGACTTCTCTGGAATAATTAGTAAACTCTCAGCTGTTTATGTTTTGCTGAAATAAGTTTTGGTAATAAGCAGACCTTGTAAGAGGACACAGCTGATAGCAGTCTGGTTTGGCAATAGATGTAGCCAGCTAATTAGAGAAACAAGTTAATGGTGTTGGTTATAGCAAGCTGGGATAAGACTGGAAAACTAATTGTGACACTTAATATTGCCTTGGTTTGGAAAGACAGATGTCTGCCAGGGAGAGCTGGAGCTTCTCTTGAAATGGAGAATATAAACACCCTCCCTCCAAATCATTACGGTTTTGAAATTAAGGGGCTCTCAGGGAAAGATATGGAGACAAGAATAACAGTTATTTACTAGGAATAATAAAAATAAAAATGTAGTAGTACAAAAAAGGAAAACAAACAAACAAAAAGAAAACATTGACAGAGTCAGAACACGACCTGACACCCTCTGTCAGGGTGTTGGGAGCAGTCCAGTTAGGTCCTCCTGGAGTGGCAGGTGTGGTTCTGTTGGAGCAGAGATGATCCTGTGGAAGGGTCCAGGTGGTGAGATGGGTCCAGTCTTCCCCTGGGAATCCAGTGCAAACAGGCTGTGCTGCTGTTCTGAATCCCAGCTTTTATCCAGATAGGAATGCTTGGCTCCTCCTGCTGGGTGGAGCATCTCCCAGTGGGATGATGGAATTGTATCAGCCATGCAGTGAGCCTGGATGGCCCATGAACAGCAGATATCCCCTGGAGGGAGGATGGGTCCTGGAAGAGATAAGGAACACTGCCCCAGCTGGGTTTAACAGCTGGGCCATGAACAGAAGGCACCTGCTCCTTCCCCCTGGAGTTATGAGGAATGGGTTAAAGAAAAACACCTCCCCATCCAGTTTCAACAGATGGTGATAAAATATATAATTTTGGTTACATTTTGCATTGCAACCCAGACAAATATGTTTTGACTGGAGGTAACAGGACACAGACAGAGTTCAAAACACATTGTTTAAAATTCCTTGATGGTAATCAGAGATTCTTAATGATCTTCTGAAGTAAAATAAATTTTAAAAATTAGGGTAAGAAAGATATCAGTTTCATTTTATATAAAATGAAGTAAATGTTACACTTAGACCAAGTGTTAGAGAAGTTAAATTTCCAGCAGAGGGAAAGGTAATATGAGACCTTAAGTGATAGCTATCTCCTGGTCAAGTGTGATGAAATAAAGATATTTCAGCACATCTCAACAAAGACAAATACTTCTGCACATGAGTGGAATGTCTTGTTTTCTGCATTACCATATGCAAACTCACGTTTGTGTACCTAGACCCCTAGTGACTCTAAGTTTAGGGTCCCAAAAAAGAGGTAGACACTGCAAAGTTTCAGATCTGGGCTCACTGTGATCTATCCACACTCAATACCAATATTCACCTGAAAGAGAAAATGTATGTGGAAAAGGGAAGGTACATATATTGTACACATGTATGTACACATATGTACATACATGTGATCAGCCTACTTTAGTTCAGGCCTCAGTTGAGGCATCTTTCCATATTTATATTTTAGCACCTAAGTTTTTATTTTCAGGGCCGAATTTCACAGCATGAGTAAATTATTTTAGTGGGGCAGGTAGAAGGGTAAGGGAGGATATCAAAAAACGAGAAGAGGATCTGGCAATTACTGCCTTTGCAATGGCAGGCTGACGAAGACCTGTCTAACCACAGAGCAAAGCTCAATCCAGCTCTCCTGCTCTTGACAGACTGCTACAGTGGAGAAAGACCCAACAATAAATGATGCCATCATAAATGTTTTCTTCAGAATAGTTTCAAGCAGATTTGCAGGCAAATACTGAAAAAGAGAATGGCAGGTGTGTTTGTGGAAGTAAAAAATCATTATTATTTTGCTATATTGTTTTCCCTTACAGTAGTTCCATTTTTGTTGGCATGGGAGTGTAAATTTTGATACATTGGGCTTGAACAAAGACCTGTCTTATCCAGTATCCCATCTCTGCTGACACTGGTCAGTGTATGCTCAGTGTCTGCAAAAGGCACATGCAGGGTAAACCTTCCCCTGATGCATTCTCACAGCTTCCAGCAGCCAAGGACTCAGATTCTTTCTCAACATTCTTGGCCTCCACAGGCACTGGATTGACTGTTTGCAGTGTTTGGTCCAGAATTTTCTTCTTTTGAGGGGAATTTTTGGGGCCCTTTTTGTTCAAATGGTCATTTCTTTTGTTTCAGAATAAGAGAGGAAAAAACCTGGGGTCTGAGCTTCTTCCCAGGTGTCTTGCCAGTGAAATCTCAGTTTGCTTGTCATTTTCAGTTGTGCAGGAGATTTGATGATGGATGTGTGAGGAAGTCCCAGCTTGGTGTGGTTTTTTTTAGTGTGGTAAATAAAATGGAATATGTCCCGCATGGACTAGGTTGTTATAACTTGTTATTGATAAATTGAAAAAACAATTGGTTAAAACATCCACTCTGCTAAGCCTTCTGATCAGCTTTTGGCAGGTCATTTTTCTAACATTTTGGAGCTGAATAATATGAGTGGATTTCTTGAATATGAAGATAAATTATATATGGATGTGAATGTATTCATATACATACATGTATATGTGTATCTGTAAAGAGGCAGAGAATGAGCTCTTCTAGATTGGAATTTTTAATCTTTTAATATTCAGGAGCAGTGTAAAAATGAACAAGACCTAATTTGGGGTTTGAGATTTTAACCTAATGGAAGTACCATCCCTTTTGTTTTTAAAAATCATGTATGTGTGACCTGCCATATAGTAGCAACTAAGTTTGGCTGGTTAGAAATCATTAGCTATGTTACTTCTGGAATTATTGACATGAAAAATGTACTATTTTCCCTGCAGTATAACATTGGTTTCCTCAAGAAAAATTATGGTATTATTTTACTTAAAATAAAGTACCAGTCTTCCCATTTTTTTTTGGTGATCACTCTATAACAGTCCCTATCAGTTTTAGACAAGTAAGATGATGTCTGCACAAACTGAAAGAGGAGTAGAGTACATCCTTTGCCATCATTTGTCTCCCTAGATCTGGCCTTCATTCAGCAGGCTCAGTATTCTATGATTTAATGTGAAAGCTGTACAAGTTTGCCAGATCCTGAAGCCTTGTTGGTTTTTCAGGCATTATTAATAGCTTTCTTTGTAGGTTCTTATCCACATGACTTGTTTTTAATGAACTTCAGATACCCACTCTGTTCATGTCACTCTCCCTGGTTAAAGAAATACTAGAGTTTCAGCTACAGAATCTTCCAGAAAAAAAAAAAAAAAAAAGATTTTTTAAAAAGTAGGGTTTTTTAAAAAGACTCTTAAGAAAGTAGATTGGTGAATTTGCCATCGGGAAACTAAAGGGGGCCTTGAAATATTACTATTACACAATAGCCCTAGAGCTATTTCTAGGGTCTGCAAAGCTTAAAGCTACAGGCTTTCATTTCAGCACTCCTTACTATGGTAAGAGTTCACTAAATGGTGAAAAAGACTCTGAGGAAACACTGGTCTTAAAAACAGACCCTTGTACATTTTTTTTTTTTTTTCATTCATGACTGTCAGTCTTACAGATATGGCACTGACAGTGGCTAATGCCACCTTACTCATCATTCATATTCAGGGTCACAGATCTCCTTGATCAGAAAGGTTGGTATTCATGTTCACATATATATAGATACAGAAATAGGCTCAAAATTGCATGAGTGAGGCTCAAAATTACATGAGGAATTCCAGATGTTGTTTAATTTACCAAGAATGGTACCTTTTGGTGTCTTAGGTGTGCAGCTGTAATTCACAGTGCTTTATTTGACTTCAGATATTACTAGAGTTGAGCCAAAAGGATTGTCTAACAATAAACAGTTTGGCTACTTGGGAGTCTGTCATCATTGAAACTGGATATATTTCCTTCAATATGTTGCTCAGAGATTGTATGTTATTATTATTATGAAGGCCATCTTTGGTTGTCATCTTTGAAAAGAAAAGTGAAAACAATCTTCTAGTAGTTTTCTTGGTGGTTTAAATTACGTCACTTTCAGTGATTTACATGTCTCTCTTTTTCAGCAATGTCTAATTAGTTGCTTTATTAGATGACTTTGGAAATTCTTGAAAAGCTCTATCATCTCCACGCCATAGTTTAGGGGTATGAAGTTTAGGGGGTAATGGCATTTGGAATAAGGAAGTCCAGACAGACAGAGGGCAAGGGCTCCTGTGGGAGCAGGAAGAGTCTCTGTGCCACAACTTCCCCACATTTTCACAGTCTTGAAGCTGATTGCTTCTCTGTCAATATCCAGCTCCTGCTAATTCTGTCCTGGGAAATATAAAGCTGAGAGCAGCCTTGCCTGGAGGAGCTGCCATGGCCTGTGGAAGTAGTGGGCTGGGAAACTCCAGCCTAGTCTGTTCCACACCAGCACTGATCCTCTCTTGACATACCTGTCTCTCTCCCTCCATCTCTCTGGCCAAATGATTATCCATAATTTCTGCTGCTTCTCCCATCTCATAATGCATTTGCCTCTTCCACAGAGGATCTCAGTCTTGTTCTTTTTTACTCCATTAAAAATGCAATTGCTCAAATAATTTTCTTTGTCTGTGATTTTCACTGTCATTACTCTTTGAATTGGCATCTTCTAGATAAGATTTCAGGTTAGACTCCTCACTTCCAAGGTCTCTGCCCAGTTCCAGCTTTCATTGCCCATCTCTTTTCTACTCCACTGTTCTTCCGACTCTTTCAATCTAGCTTTTGGCCATGTCTCTCCCCATGAAGTCCTGCACTATCAGAAATTAAAGGCAATGAAGCCATGCATTCCCTGCCATTCACTGAATCTGAATATCTGGCATTTATTTGATCTGCCGAGAGTTTGCTGTAACCCAAATAGGTGAGAGAAAGAAATCTGCTTTTGCTCATCCTCAGGGGCAGTGGCAGAACTGACAGGCCATTACTCTCAACTCTTTTCAGACATTAATGTCTTCGATCATTCCCTTGTAGCTACCATCCAGAGTAAAACTGATTCTTTGGAAAACACAGAGCAGAAAATCTGGCTGTGGTTTGCCCCATTTAATCCAAAACCCTGAGGCTATGATAGGACCACAACTCTACTAAAAAGAAAGGAAAATTACTGCAACATGTGATAAGGTTTTTAGAGTGGGAGAAAATGTAGGAGGAAGCATGGAAAGAGGCCAGTAATTTATACATCCTTATTTCCCACGAGAGATGAGACATAGAAAATTGTTTAAAATAATCTGTAATTTTTTTACTTCTCTGACTTCTTATACATTTTTCTTTCTTCTATTTTTAATGGCTGGTTTCAGGGTTTAATTTCTATTAGGATCTCCCAATTTATTGCCCTGTTAACTCGTGACTACAAGCAGTGAGGGAACACTTTGGAAAAGTCCATACCGACTGGTAATGGTATTATACAATAAGTGGTAAAACATAGGTTTATCTTCCTTAAAAAAATACACCTCTGCCATGAAAATATAGATAAAATTAGTGATTGCCTCCTCTTGCTATTTCTGTTTTCCTGCATGAAAAAACTTTGTTCAAAACTGGTCATAAATAGCCTGCAAAAGAAGTACTTTTGCACACATGTATGTATGTCCAAATATACCTTCATCAACGAGCTGCTCATTGTGTTCACCATGAAAGAGCCTGAGCTCATTATTTAATTAAAATACCTTTTTCTTCCTCCATCAAAACCACATGGATCTTATTTGAATGAGGCTTTAAACTCCCCACCCTGGATGTTTCTGTAATAGTAGCTGTGGAGAAGAATTTCTGTCATTTTGTACTGATGACTAAAGGGTTAGCAGTAGGGGAAGAAAGGGGGGGAATTATCTTGGTAGGCTTGCACTAGTCAATTGATGTAACAGCTACTTGGGTGGTATAAAGTTTCTGGGATGTATGTGACCCTTTAATGCTTTCTCTTGCCAAAACATCTGGAATCAAAAATGCAATTGTTGGACAGCCACACGTATTAACAAAACAACCAGACTGAGAAAACAGGCTGAAGGAAAAAAAAAAAATAATCCTGATAAGGCATCGTTGTTACCACTAGGAAATGAGACATTTAAGGTTGTACTTCAAAGCAAGTAATTTTATTATGGCATACTTGAATGGTTTGATTTATTGTGTGTGAGAGCAAGACTGTAGCAGATCCTCCTGCTTGACAGGGGAAAATACATTCATTGTCCAAGAAAGCTGTATGCTAAGTAATTTCAAAAGCAGCATGCAGATAAGAAGAGAATCTTGTTCCTCCCTGCAGCACCTCTCTTTACACACACAAAGCACTCTGAGAGGCTGCTTTTAGGACCACAAAGTATGATTTCTGCTGATACTATAACATTTTTGGACTTGAAAGGAAGTAAAAGATATCATGGTTTTCATGTCAGGGCTATAAAAATGAGTTCAAAAGATAGTGCCTCTGGCATTATCCAGAAGGTTGATTTTACCCAAGAGGTAAGTAGAAAAGATGGCTTTCTATCCCATTAGTACTGACCCATATTTTATGTAGATAGATAATCACAGACTCAGCCTTCACTACATCATAACAGACTGGTTTTGTGAGTACCCCAACACACGTTCTGCATTCAGCCAACACTGGCACCCTTAAAATGACTGGCAGACTCAGAAACTGTGCTTGACACAGAGGTTCCATCTCCAAACCTTTGCTGAAATTAGGGAAAACGTGGAGAGTTGGGCTTTTAGGACATGGAGCTCTAGAATCCTGCCTTCACTGCTTTCAAAATCTCATCACTTGGCTACTTTAATGCTCTAAGTATAATCTTTAAAAATGTTTGGAAAATGTTCTTAAACATGTTTCTGAATCCCTTTGTATAGTGGAAACATTTTAATAAGATTAAATGTGGGGAAAGCTGGCACAAAAACTGTTTGAACAAGTGTGCTTGTGATTTCTTTTCCTAAGGTAAGTACATGTAAGATTAGGAGTCTTAACAACTGTGCCGGTGAGTTCTGGGTGTTGTTTATTTGAGAATATGAATGTGCTGCTTACAAAGCCAGAAAGTTTGGAAGATTGAAAAACTGGGATCTGAGATACAATGAAGTGAGAAAAATTTAAAAAACTTAAGTGGTGCTGAAGAGGAAACCTGAGGCAGAGCATGTTTTTCTGAATGCTAGGACAGGAGACCTGGAGTGCTCTGCTTCATTCTCTCTTTTGCTCTGACACCCTCTGACCTTTGGATGAATCAATTAGCTTCTCTCTACTTCACTTAACATTTTTTTAAAGGTGACTTCCTGCTTCACAGCAGGGACAGAGAGAAAAGGAGGTGGAAAATGAGCTTTAATTATTTTTGAAAGGAACAAAATCAGATCCTTAGAGACAAGAGTCTTTCTTTTAAAATTATTATTAAAATACTGGAGAAAATGAAAGATAGACTAGGATGTTAATTTTTATCCCAAATCAGAGTAGAGAAAAAGAGCCCCTTGCTCCAAACTCTGCCCAGAAAGAAAGTTCCTCTGCAGATGCTTCTGTCTCTGCAGAGAGGGTGAGAGAGCAAACAGTTTAAACACGAGAGTTTAGCCCATCTTGTGCTCGAGGTGCTCAGGGACTCTGCTTCAACAGCCCTGGTGCAGGAGAGCCTGTCCAGGAAGAAAGAACAGAACTCCACAGTTCAAAACAGAGCTGGCAGGACAAAGATAAGTGTTTTTTTCCCTGAAAGCTAGAAATTTCTTCAACTTCCACATTGTCAGAAGTAGCAAAAGGTCACCAGCATATCTCATGTTACTGGGGAGGGGTCGATGGGGACTGATCAGCTTTGGGGTGGTATGTTTATAAAATCTGACCTTCAGTTTCAGAAATCAAAGGCATTCCTCCCAGTCCATGCATCAGAGAGAGATTTCCTTGGAGTCAAAAGTTTCATCCTATGCCAAGAGGACCTGTGAGGGACTGTTTTATTGCCAGGAGGACAGGGAGAAAAAGCAGGTGATTTATTTAAGTATAGGGCAGTCAGTCTCAGAAGAGAGAGAGCCTATCTTAGCCTCCACATTCTCAGCTAATGAATGAGCCTGGGAAACTGGAGCAAGATCAAAGTTTCTTTACGACAAAATTGCTGACATTCCTGAAATAACTGAGAGTTCCTCTATTCACACTAAGTATGAATCAAGTTCACTGACACACAAAGCGCCGACAATGGGAACGTCAGCTGCATTGTTACCTTGACTCTCAGCTTATCGCCCTGCCTGACCTCTGCCTAAAGCAGTTAAGAAATTACTGCTCCTTTACCCATTGTTCTCTTCCACATGAAGATGTCAAAGNCTTCAAAGTGCCAGCTTAAGAATATGGGGTACAGTGTTTAGGTTGGTGTAGCATGACAGGGTAAATGATCTTAAAAGAAAAAAACAGCCACAGAGGACTTCCAATCTAATGTGTTCTTAAACACAGATATGTCAGCAAAGTGAGGGTAATTTCTGAAAGGGATTGATATTGTTCTTAAGTCCATTTCATGGAAGAAACTGCAAGGTGATACATGACCCCCTTTGAAAGAGGAAACTGTCCCAGGTCCCAGTCAGTGGCCCTATAGCCTGACATGCTAATGGAGCTCAACCTAAGATCTAGGTGAATGGATCCAAGATCAGACTAAGGGTTTAAAATATATTACTCATGTAAAAGAGATATTACCAACTATAGGATATTTGCATAATTCCTTCTATTGCTTTTTGAAAATAAAGTTGAAAAGCATATTCAATTTAAAAGCAATTAAAGTATAACTTTGACTGTTAATATTAAACATTTGAATGCCCTCATGTTTAGGGATTATAAAAGTTTTACAAAACAGAAATAGAGAAAAAGTGCACCTAACTGAAGGGCTTTACAGTGTGCTAATATTTGGGGAAAATGATTTTGAGCAAGTCTGTCACAGGCCAGCAAGGCTTGCTGGATAGCAACATACTTGGTTGCTATTAGGACTTTATCCAACAATGACACATGTCTTAATGACTCAGAAAATTTACAATTAATTTTAATAGGTCTCTTGAGAATGGTAGTAGCAATGCAATTGGCCCAGTTCTCTTCTGGATCTCAGAGGCAGTATGTGTCAGCAGGACACACCTTTCTAGCTGCTGAAGAACTTCCTCCCCAGCACATCCGATTCTTCCTCAACATGGGGAACAAAACTTTGCATTTCAATCTGAGCAAATTTACCTCCAGCTTGCAGCTGACTTGTTATCTCCATGTAAAAAGGACTGTTTTAATTAAACCAGTGCTAAAGTGCTTAATATTTTCAAGGGATATGTTCTCATTAGAAATAGTTCTACACTACAAATCTGCTTCAGGAACAAACTTGTGAATTTGGACCTCAGAAGTTGTGATTAGTCTCACAAGAGCTCTCTCAGTCCTCCTCCCATTTACCTTTGTGTTTAAGCTTGTCACACAAGGGAAGTTAAAGCATATTAAAAACATCTTGCCATGTCACTTTGTCAGTCCAAATCCAACTGAACAAAGAGGTGACTTTCCTTTTATTCCCAGGCACTGCTCACAACCTCTTCCAAGACCTTTGCCAAGCATTGTGGACAGGAGATCTGTCTTACACTTCAGTCATGCTCCATGCAGTGTGCAACTATTTCAAAAGTTCTGTGGAGTTTGTAACTCATTAAACCTCCAGAGGTTAATGGGGTGGCTTTCAGTGTGTGGTGCTCTGGGTTTGTACAGGCATAAATAACAGTCTTATCACCAGCACCCTGTACCTGGCCTCAGACTTCATTGTTAGGAAGTATTACTTATCTGCTGCACTCCCAGGTCTGGTAAATGTAACCCACATTGTTTGTTCTGCATCGTGGCAGGTTTCTTAATGCTGAGACAGAGTGCTGTGGAAAATCTGTTGTGTTACAGTTTATACCTGTGTTCCCATAATAGCACTTTGTGGCACAAGTAATGCGGATAATGATGGGGATAGCTTTTATTCTTTTCTCATTGTTCTTTGATGACTTTATCCTATAAATAGGATATATTTACATATATCCTATTGGCATGGGCAGCAAGGCATATCCCAGAACAGCTGAAAAAAATACTTACTAGTGCCTTAAGGGACTTAAAGATGGCTGTGAGGTATAGTGCCTTAAGGGACTGTGATATGGCTTTGAGAGACTGAAATCACACTCAGTAAAAGACCCACAAGAGATATTCTGATCTTGCCTTGGAAGAAATTTACCAGCTATATGCTGTGCAGCATCTGCATGAACAGTGGGTGATGTCCTGAGCCCTGCCTGGCAGGGGTACAGATGCTGGCAGGGCAGATGATGCTCTAGGTGAATTACTCACTTCTACACAGCATATTCATGAGCAATGGTGCACAGGTGCTGGCCTCCTTGTTGGCTGTGAACCTGCAGTATCAGCCTCCTGACATTCATCTTTTTAGAGGAAATGCCTGAGTCTTGGCACTGATAGAGGTGGCCTCAGGGGGAGTGAAATGACAGGCAGTTACTGTTCACTGATCTGTTGTCACAGCAGTGAAGCTAATATACTGCTCGTTTTTTATCTTCTGCTTGCATTTTTGATCACTAACCTGTGCAGCCTAGGAGATTTTAGGGGTGATAAATCCCTTCCTGCCCTTGGCCTGCCACACTAATACATGGAAACAGGGATGCCTCAGAGCTAGTAGTCAGTGGTGTCAGTATTTGCTGTGTCACATTAAATTTCTTGCTTTGGATAGAGTTTTGATCCTGACCTGTATTTTACAGCTGAGATGATGAGGAAGCTAGGGGTTATTGATGGCAGGCTCCTACAGAAGGATCAGAAACACAAAATCTGAGAAGATTTCCTGTTTGCTGTGTCTGTTCTGTGAGAATCCTCTTAAGGAATACGTGCCTCTTACATTTCTGTCTATGGTAGCCAGCTCAAAGTCACCCTCATGTTTGAAACCTCTCTGTGTTACTGTCCTACAAACACAGGAGCAAAACCATAGGAGTTTGGGAAATAGGAGGAAGGCAACATTTATAAATCACAGATGCTGCTTGCTAGGTAGGCGCCAACGTTTTTACATGCCCTGAGTGTTACAATAATGATTTCATAAGTCATGATCTTGAAAAACCGATGCATGAGTAGAAAAAGAAATCTGTTATCAGAACAGCAAGGACTTCAAAATCTTTGGTGCTAGAAGGAAATTCCCAGCCTGTGAAGTCTGAGCAGGATAGGCAGTAATTTCCATTTTAGAGAGCTAGATGACACTAATTGATTCAGCAAAGAATTATTTTCTCTCCAGCTATTGATACAAGTTAGAAAGATACATTCTGTGGCAGGTATGGTATATTACTCCATTATCACAGGAATTTCCTGCAGTAAAATACGTAGTGGTGGGATGCAGGCAGATCTATTTGGGAATAGTCTTTGTGAGAAGACTTGTGCTCAGATCCCAAACCAAACAGCTGAATGGCACCTTGCAGTACACGGGGCAAAAGCAGACCAAAGGCTTTGTTTACTTCAGCTAGGAATATTTGTTGGAGAAGAGTAATCTGAGATTCATAAGAAGCTGTGCATGGGGTGTCATGCTGATCCTACATATAATGCCCTTCATGACTTTTGTGAGAGACTCCTTACAAGTGTCTTTTCTTATAATGGAAGCATATGCTTTTGAAATGACAGCTATTTCCACAGAGTAAGCCTCTAGTGGCTGTAACCCTTCCCAAAGCCTCCCCAGCTGTGCAGGGCAAACACTGGCATTCAGCTGCACTGATGGCCTCTGATGCCCCACTAGGCCTCCAAGTGAAACATACTGTGATCACTCTCCCGTGGCAAAATACAGCATGGGACTTCAAGGGCTCCTCTATGGAAAAGGACATTTCTTAAGTGTTGAAAGATACTTGGGAGGATATGCAAAACAATCCTAGCATTGTCTTGAAATTCATATCCCACTGCATTGCATCAGTCTTTAATTTTTTCTTTTCTCAGGCTGAAATAAATGAATGGTGTAATTTAGAGTCTCAGCTAAAGCTCATTCAGGTGGAGGCTGTGTTACATTTTCATAACCTCAACAGGCTTTTCACTCCTACTCAGATGCCATTTTCTCCATGCAGTGGTTCTATAAGTGTCAATTCACCTTCACAGCCCTTTGCATCAATCCATCTTCTGTCACAAACATGGCCCTGAACTGGGAAAGGAGGATTACCTCTATATTCTGATTCTATCTTTAAATTCTATTACAATCTCACAATAAGCTTTATGTGGGCAGACTTTTGCATCACTACTTCTATTGAAAAAAAAGGGGATTTGCATGCTAGGAAAACTATCAAGACTTTTTCTACACTTTCTATACTTATCTAGGGCAAACAGTATGGACTTTGACACTGAAAACAATTTTGCATGTGAATGATTCCACCTATATCAAAAGTTTGACTGATTTTAATGGTGCAGCTGCTAAGTAAAGCCATTCTACAAATATTCTTCATGGATGGAAGAACATGGGACTTAATGCCTACTGTGGAAAATGATGAGTCTTCCATTAGGGATGATTATGCAGGACTGCAGCTTTTTTGTGCTCTTCTGTTTGCAGAGACAAGGGCCTCACTATAATATAATTTTGGTGTTTTTTAATGAGCATTAGCATGCTGATGTCCAGAGCAGAAATTTAGTAAATGTAATTTAGATGTAAATGTGAGCATTTTACATGTGAACATCAGGGATAAACTGCTGCTTGTTGAGTGCTATTGAGCATTCAGAGGTGCAAGGAGATGGAGCAGCCAAGGCTGGAGCCCAGCCTGCCAGGAAAAGGGCAGTACTCCCTACCTGGGCTTGTACTGGAGTCAGTAGTTTTGTCTCCCTGGTGCTCTGCTTCAAGAACACTGCGCATCCAAGCATGGGATTACTGAGCAGGACTGTGGAGATAATGTTACTTTCCTATGGAACAGAAGGCTGTGTCAAATCCAGTAGCTTCATTGCAGGACAGCACTGGAAATATAGGAATGGACCACAGAAGAACAGGAGGCTTTAAAGTCTGGCAGGCATGCCTTGTGGAGAAAAATGTAGGAAGGTCTACTTAGTATATCAAGCAGAGGGAGAAGATTGAGGTGACTAATTGTAGTTGATACAAACTTACACAAAAGACCAATTTTCAGATAGGAGAGAGAGAACTACATAACAAATCTAGTAGACAATAGATGCCTTAAACTTTAGCTTTCATATCTTCAGATTCTGTCCTGCCCAGGGCTGTAGTTCTGAGCCTCACATTAAGTGCTGGTAAGCTCTCCTCACAGAGTAGGGAGACAAAACAAATCCTTTTCCTGATGAACACCAAGGACAACTTTCAGGCCCCAAAAACACAAACAAGGGTGGCTGAAGGGAGGAACAAGAAGGATGGGACCTCACAACCTGGGGCTGTAATTGGACAATTTAACCCCAATATACAAATGGACCAAAACTTACAAAAACATAAGACCTCATGGCCTGTTGTCCATTTTGTGACCATTCTAAGTCCACCTTGGGTGTAGGCCTGGTCAGGCCCTGTCCTCCCCAAGGTGTATCCTGGAGGCCTTCCAATAAATCCCTACTTTATTCTCCAGCTCTGCCCAGTCTCTGTTTCAGGTCAGCCTTCCCAGGGCATCACAATGACACAACAAATCTAGTAGAAAATGACATAAGAAAATTTGACCCAGGTGGTTGCTGCTGGACAAATTCACAAACACTGCTATTCATTTGGGAACAGGAGCTACTTCATGAGCTGTTAATTGAAGAATGTATTACATTGCAGAAATTATGTTGTATTTCAGTCACAAAATATGTACTTGACAGAGTAATTATTCTGGAAAAGGAAGGATTCTTGGACTACACTACACCAAGCAGATAATCTTGTCTTTTCCTGGCCTGAAATCCTCTAAAATTATGAAAATGGATAACGAGTGTAATAAAGGCATTTTTTTTTCCCCTTTCCATTTGACAGATCCTCCAATGTGATGCAGAACACCAGATTCCATTGTGCAGGATGGCAAATATTTTCTATTCTACCAGCTTCAGTAAAGACTTATTGAAACAAAGCACAGCCCCTTGAACATAAAAACTGCTGACATTTTCTTTTAGGTCACCTTATGGAACTAGCACGGCATTTTGCCTGCAGCTTTTTCCCACTTTCCCTACTTTTTAGAAAGAGACTTGACACTTCTTACAGCCTTTCTCTCAATTATCATTTTGCTTGAGGCAAAGCTTGTAACCCGGGCTCTGTTCTCCTGTAGGACAGGTGCAAACTTGGGGACTATGGTGAAAGTTATTTTTAGATACTGTATAATACATCTGCATAAAGAGGGCAGAAAACCCACAAATTAAGAATGCCTTTAGATTAGTTCTGAAACAACTGACTGCAAGGTGATCTAAGTATTGAGGAAAGAATTTTCATGGTACTTATATTGTATTTGTCACTTCAGTGTTGATCTTGTCTGAGTCTGCTAAAATGCTTCAAAGAGACATCTGCTGCTGCCTGTTATGTCTGCTTGGGTCATCTCTGTTAACTTGCTCTGTAGGTAAAGGGTGTGCCTGTGATCTAGCTCCATGAAATTTTTCAGTTTTATAGAGGAAAAAAATTGTTTTTTTCCGTGCTGTTTCTTTACCAGGTATGGATGTAGGAAATCAGTTGTGGGGAAAGAACTGTGTGATTTGTGATTTTTGAAGGCCTTGCCTCTGATCCATCATTCCTTCTGCACTTCTGTTGCTATCCTGAAATGAAAGGAAAATATATATTGCTTCTAGGAAACTGTTAGGGAAGGAGAAATGGAAAAGGAATTTGTGCAGCTCTGTACTGGCAGAATGCAAAACTAGTAAAGGAAAGTGAGGGTGAGCAGGGACTTAAACCTGTGTGTCTGAAAGAGTATTTCACAGCATGTGTATTCAGCTGTGAGACACCTGCCTCTGTAAGAGTGTCTGTAGAATGTGGCATTTTTGTCTGGCTCAGTGTAAGGTAAGAGCTTTAATTTGCAGGGAAGCAGCATGATGTTCTCTTGTCACCTTTACTCTAGGGCGAATTATTGAGATAGCTATGACAGTATTTTAAGTGTTGTAATTAATGTGGGGAAAAGTATTGCTACTGAAACAAGAAACAAACATTTGAAAATACATATCAGGCTTTCCCACAAGTACAGAAATATGCAATATATTGGGTAGGAGGTCATCAGGTGCTTGTGGCACATAGATTGCTCACTGCAGTACAATAAAGGGAAAACATTGCCCTCTAAAATTACTTTTCTCCCTGATACACCTCCAAGGTTGAACATTTCCCTGTTGAGTGTCCATGTATTGTGGTGGGATAACTTCTCTGGAGTGCTGAGTATGTGCAACCCCTCTTTACTGTGGAGTTCAAATAACCATTTTGGAAATGAGACACTGAGTGGGGAGGGACAGAGGTGTCTCAGGAGGAGCAGCCACTGTCTGATTCCAGTTTGTCTTGGGTTGCAACGCAAAATGTATTCCGTTCCCATCTGTGGAAACCCATAACTCCAGGGGGAGGGAGCAGGTGCCTTCTGTTCATGGCCCAGCTGTTAAACCCAGCTGGGACAGGGTTCCTTATCTCTTCCAGGACCCATCCTCCCTCCAGGGGATATCTGCTGTTCATGGGCCATCCAGGCTCACTGCATGGCTGATACAATTCCATCATCCCATTGGGAGATGCTCCACCCAGCAGGAGGAGCCAAGCATTCTTACCTGGATAAAAGCTGGGATTCAGAACAGCAGCACAGCCTGTTTGCACTGGATTCCCAGGGGAAGACTGGACCCATCTCACCACCTGGACCCTTCCACAGGATCATCTCTGCTCCAACAGAACCACATCTGTCACTCCAGGAGGACTTAACTGGACTGCTCCCAACACCCTGACAGAGGGTGTCAGGTCGTGTTCTGACTCTGTCAGTGTTTTCTTTTTGTTTGTTTGCTTTTTTTGTACTACCACATTGTTATTTTTAATATTCCTAGTAAAGAACTGTTATTTCGATTCCCATATCTTTGCCTGAGAACCCCTTAATTTGAAAATTATAATAATTTAGAGGGAGGGGGTTTACATTCTCCATTCCAAGGGAAACCCTGGAAGACACCTGTCTTTCCAAACTAAGACACAGTTAAGGAGCATGATTAAAGTAAGTGTGGAAGACTTGGGTCTCCTTGGCTATGAGGAAAATGTGAACAAACCAAGTTGCCAGAAGTAAAATAAACAAAGGAAATCCCCTGATTAGAGAACAATGCTCTTAACAAATGGAGCAAACTTACTGGAAATTTTGAGGCAAGCTGGCTAGGGCTGCTTTATTCTATATTTTTAATAAAGACAATAGAAAGAAGAATCTATTAGGGCACAAGCAAGTATCAGGCCTTGGTGTCATAAGGAAAATATACTTGTTGAATAGCAGGGATCAAAACATCAGAGGAAGAATATGAGGGTATTTTCAGAGAAATATTCTATGATTCATGTACCAGTAAATCTCATTCTCAAGCAAAGCTGGAAATTCTCATTATTCTTTTAACTTTTATTGAATTTTCAGTATTTTACTCTATAACTGGGGATATTTTTTGATGAATGGGATGCCTTTTTGGCAAGTCTTTTGCCAAGTTACGACAACCTTAGAAGATTTACAAAAAATAAAGATAAGAATTAATTGTGCTAAATATTGTCATTTTTATAAGCTCTGAAATATAAAAACTTGCCAGAAATTCTAAGATAGGATCAAACTATTTTGTATGTCTGAATGGGCCTGTTTTTTGCAAGCCTATTATTCCTACATTTCCCTGAAACAAAAATATGAAAACACACTATGAAGTTTATATGAGAGGAATTCTTCACATTCTTTGAGTTGTTCAAAATGTCCTTATATCTCTTTTGCTTCCATCTGCAATACCCCTTGTAGCAAATAAAACTAGTTTCAAAACTACTTGCCAGTAGAGCAAAATTTAAGTAAACATTGTACACTTAAAGTATGAAATAGAAATCCAATTCCAGATTGTGAGTAGCGGCAGAAGAAAGCTCATTGGAAAAGTTCTGTTTATCTTTTCAGAGCACAGAAACAAACAATGTGGCTCAGGAAACTGAATCCTTAATATATTCAGTGTTCATGTCAAACAGCTTGCTTATCCTATAGGGCGAAATTTGTCTTACAGAATTGTTCTGAAAATATTTTCAAGCAGTGTGTAAATTCTAGAACTCCATGATTGAAAGAGACTTTTAAAATCACATTATTATTATCATTATCGTTGTTGTTGTTGTTGTTGTTGTTGTTATTGATATTATTATTACTATTTCTACTATTATTGTTATTATTACTATTATTATTTACTTGTCCAGCTCTTGAAATAGCAAGATCCCTGATCACAAATAATACAAAAGAGAATATCCAAGGCTCCTTGTTGTTTCAGTTGGCTCTGTAACACTCAGGCTTAAAGACATAGTATCTATAATTTTCCACTAAATACATCTGTCCTGGGATCATGAATTTCTAATTTTAGCTAGCATCACTGAGATGAGTCCCTTTTCCAGGTCTCTGGGAACATGTCCTTAGTATTCATATTATAGGATCTACAAACTTTGTTAGAACTACTAATTGAAAGCAAAGGTAACCACCTATTAATGTTTTGGAAGGAAAGCCATTTTAACATAATTAACTTGTCTACTTGGAAGTAGTAGAAAGAAGTTTTTCTAGGCTATTCAAAAGGAAAAATTCTGTGCAAATCCAGAGGAGGAACAGATTTGTTATTGGCAGAGGTAGCATTAGTCTTTGGCTATGTGTGTGGTCATCTGGAATATAACACAACAGAGATATATCAGTTTTAGGAGGCATGTGTTTACTCAGTAAGGGCCCTGACAAGTCACTGTTCTTTGCTCTTAGAGCTACAAACTGTTATTTCACTATGCAGTGTAATAGAAATCTGAAAAATCTGTCTAAAAGTTTAAATGGAATAGAGAGAGAGCTGAATAGATGGCTGAGCAAAGTCTCAGGCAAGGCATTATTAATTAGGATTTTAAATAACCCCTTCAATTCATTCCACACATGGACGACTTCTAAATCAAAAGAACAAAGCCCTCGTATGTCTTGGATTAATTTAATTTCTCTAGGATAGAGATCTTTTTGTGGGCAACCCAGCTACATCTTGCTCTACCAATTGCCAGCTTCTTTTCCCATGGATTTCAAAATGAAACCCCTCTATTGTGAAGTCCTGCTGCTCCCAGGGACTGTTTCTTCAAGCTGTCTATCCCTTAAGCACTTACAGGTCTGCTCTCTCAGCACCAATAGAGCCAGTGCCCCAGGCATTGCTGAAAACTGATTACATTTTGCTCCAAACAAACTCTTTCAGGGCTGGATCAAAATAATAAAAAGCTTATAAACAAGGCAGTGAGTTATGAGAGGTAGTGCTTTAGGGTCACAGAAAACAGATAAACTTGGAGACACATTAACCTTCCCGCATACTTACCTTCTTCTGGCACCACCTATTTTCCATGTGGAGACCCAGGTAGGTGAGGGATACCCAAGGTCAGCCCACAAAGCCTATTTTGTTTCTCACAGTCTCATGCTTCCCAGCTGTTGACAGCTCTTCTTTCTTTCTCTTTCCATAAACACATGCACATGAGGCCCATGTCTCATTAAACCTTTTGAACAAGGCAAAACCAGACCCTGTGAGCCTTGCCAGAGGGTGAAACTTCAAAAAGGTTTTTTTTGCTTCATTTCATTATTAGAGACTGAAATTAAGTACCCACCAGTGCCTTCAGTTCCTAAGGGAAGCTTTATTATGTATCAGGAATAAGAACAAGAACAAACTTATACTGATAAATAGAACAATACTGTTGTCTTGGATTTTTCTCATGATTATTTAGTGCATTGGTGCAACTTTATCACTGGAAGTGTGAATAATTTAAACAAAATAATAAGCACTCAGAAGAGAATGCGAAATAACCTAGGAATGACACAATGTTGTTTCAATAGGAGGCAAAGTGTGGGTTTTAACTACAGAGTTGCAGACTTGGAGGTGAAAGCTAGAGCTGTCCAAAACTGCACCAGCATGGTCTTGGCTGCCTCACACTCTTACGAACCCCTTCTAAGAATCACAGTGCTGTTTTCTCAGGGGGTGTCCAAAAGCCAGCATCACACCCACCAAAGTAAGGGAGTCATCAGACAGACTTGCTAAAACACCACTGTTTGTGTTTTATGGTCCTAAGCATTTTCATGTCACAGTCCTAAGCCTTTCCAGTGAGTTTTCCCACTCTCCTATTTTGTTCTGGTTGGTTGCTGCCCAGCAGGGCAGAGACAGCTGTATTTTCATGGCACTTGCCATCTGAGCTTTATGTCCAGCTTTGAGTAGCATGTCAGGGTGGCTACAAAAATGGGAACAGCTATTGCTAATAGCAGCAGCAGCAAAGCATTACATTCCCAGATGTGTTACTGTTGGTTAAATTTCTGCTTTATTCCCTTGCAGTGACTTCATAAACTCTTGTGGTGTTTTAATAGTTACTGTTACACATTAACATCAGCATTGCCGACACAGGCTATAGTCAGCAAAGGGCAAAGCCTGAATTTCCCTCACTGTGTCAGAGAGAGGTGTAGTGTAGGCAACTGGAAAAAAAACACAACAAAAAACCTGTAGATAATTATGAAGTGCTATGAAGCAAATCCAAAAATTATGGCATTGCACAGATTGATTAGCATTCTCAAACCAGACGTGGAGCCAGCCAAAAACAAGTATATCTTGTTATTGTGCAGGTGTGTGCAGGTTCATGAGCATAAGTTTTGCTGTTGAAATGGATCTTATTTTTCATCTAGACCATGATCCTGTAACTGAATATCTGTTAATAACTTTGAATAACCATTTCACTTGTCTGAGCTTCTAGGTGGGAATGGTAGCCAAAGATTCTGGTTTCTGATACTTCAGCTTGTCCTCTGGGACACCTGCACAAAAANAAAAAGCTATCGCAGCAAACCTCAAGATAATAAAGACATCCTGGGTCCACTTCTTAACATCTGTAAGGTCAAGAAAGGAAGGGACTGGAAAGTGAACCCAGTGCTTTAAAAAAGACTGGATAGTTTCACAGATGAGCTATATAGGAAATGAAAAGCTTTTCAGAAAGTTTTGTGTTTTTTTTCTTTGAATTTTCTATTGGAATCAAGCTGGAATTTGAGAAATGGTTTGTGTGAGAAGAGGAGCACAACCAGCCACACTTAACCTTCTTGCTATATTGCCCTGCAGTGCAAATGGGAGAACATCTGGATGCATTAACAGGCACTGGGAGCCCAACATTTGTTTTTCTTCTTAGTAAATAAGAGATTATGTTTAGGTTTGCAAGACAAGATGGAAAATTATTATGTGGGATGGGTGAGGAAAGAAATATATACTGAGGCTGAGTGTACTATGAGGGACTGTTGGATGATTTAAGAAGAACATTTACACAAACCCACTCCTGTGGTGTTAAGCAGAACTTAAAAGAGTTTTTTACTGACAACATTTTCCCCAGCATTCTCCTGGAGAAACTGCCTGCTCACAACTTGGATGAGTGTGCTCTTCTTTGGACAAAAAATGCATGGCTGGGTCTGGAGAGTGGTGGTGGATGGAGTTACTTCCAGGTAGCCATCAGTGAAAAGTGCTGCTCCCCAGGACTCAGTACAAAGGCCAGTGCTGTTTATTGTCTTTGTTAGTGATATGAATGAGGGATGGAGAACCCCCTCAGTGACTTACAGATAACCAGTCTGGGTGGGAATGCTGATGTGCAGGAGGGCAGGCAGGCTGTGCAGAGGGATCTGGCCAGGCTGGATCAGGGCTGAGGCCAATGGTGTGAGGTTCAACAAGGCCCAGGGCTGGCTCCTGCCCTTGGCTCACAACAAGGCCAGGCAGGGCCACAGGCTGGGGCAGAGTGGCTGGAAAGCTGCCCCCAGGAAAAGGGCCTGGGGGTGCTGGTGACAGTGACTGAACAGGAGCCAGCAGTGCCCAGGTGGCCAAGAAGGCCAATGGCTCCTGGCCTGTGCCAGCAATGGTGTGGGCAGCAGGAGCAGGGCAGGGATTGTCCCCTGTGCTGGGCACTGCTGAGGCTGCACCTCAAACCCTGGGTTCAATTTTGGGCCCTCACTACAGGAAAAACTTTGAAGTGCTGGAGCATGTCCAGAGAAAGGCAACTGAGCTGGTGAAGGTTCTGGATCACAAGTGCTATGAGCAGAAGCTGAAGGACATTGGGGTATTAAACCTGGAGAAAAAGGGGTTCAGAGGGGACCTTACCACTCTACAAATGCCTGGAAGGAGGTTGTGCCCAGGTGGGGATCACTCTCTCCTCCTGAGTGACTGGATAAGAGGAAATAGCCTCAAGTTGTTCCAGGGGAGGGTTGGTTTTGATAGTAGAAGAAGGTAGCTCACTAAAAAGTTTGTTAAGCACTGGAACAGGCTGCACAGGGTAGAGGTTGAGTCCCCATCCTTGAAGGGATTTAGAGAACCTGTAGATGTTCTCCTATGGAGGTGGTTTAGTGGTGAGCTTGGCAGTGTTGGGTTAACAGCTGGATTTAATGATCATATGGAGGTTTTCCACCTAACCTACTCTATGTTTCTGTAAACCTGCTGTCTCATGAGAGGAAGGGCTAGAGTTTTATCTTTAATGAGTGTTTTAAGGTCACTGAAAGAAGCACTGAAAAAGGTATCAGTAAAAACAGGTTTCATATAAAAGCAACAGCACAACAAAATTGTATTAATTCTCTGCCTTTTTGCAAATACACTCTTAGAAGGCTATAGTTGAAACAGAAATAAAGACATTTTTGAAGACTATGTTGGATCTCACAATCACTAGAACTTCAGCATCAGTGTGTAAATCTCCTTTTGCAATCTCCATTAAATCAGATTATTCTTGTTGGCGCAGTGCATTAAATGTATATGTTTTGTCAAGAAATAATGAATATGATGGGATCCATAGAGCAGCAGCACAAAGGGTCTGTGAGTGGGACTCTTGTGAACCTCTCCAAAGCAGTACCCATGGTAAATCACAGGCTTCAGCCTAGCTTCAGTGAAGGCTGACACTTCAAAATGGTTCATTGGCACAGAAATGTGCTTTAGTGTCTGGATATGCAGGAGAAAATAGCTGATGAATGGCCATTCCCTAATAGAATTTAGTCTGGGGAGTCTGTGAAGATGACAATTGAAATTGATATTCCTGATATTAAAGTGTACCTAGAGGGAAGCCTTTTGTCATGTAGGCATGGTGAAGATGGAATATACAGGCTGAATTAAATAAGAATATGATGCTAAATAATGTTAAGATGGTGGTCTGTGTTAATAAAAAGCAGATGGGAAGACTTCAGCTCGATATTTTAGTGTGAATTCACTTTCCTTCTCAGTTACTGTCATTACCTCATGTTGTATTTTTATAAAATACTTCATTATGATGGCAGGTGAGGACATATAGAAGAGAAAAAAATCACACATTGTAAGGGCTGTTTTCTCTTGAGAAAATATTTAGTCTTTCTTAGAAAGTTTACCAACTGTGAGCCTAATTACCTGAGCATAAATCTTCAGTAAACTTTTGGAATCAGTGTAATTATAATGGATTTATAGAAGTATAATCTGCCTTTAACAGATTATTTACCTGATAAATGCTAATGACTCCTTGGAGGTGAAAGTGGAGGATATTTGGGATTCTACCCAAGGAATACAAAATGGGACTCTAGTGAATAAATATGTCTTAACTTTTGAACTGTTGCAAGAAAATAAATTCTTCCCAAGAAAATACTAGCAAAAATCTTTTATGAATTTTACGTGTTAACAGTATAAATGAAGGAAAGCTCTCTAATGTTCTCAACTTACACCAAAGACAACTTCGCCCCACACTGAGTACAAAAAAATAAATGTTGCATCTCCCCTTAATATTTTCTCATTTGTTCATGACATTCATGTGGAGCATTTGAGGCACAAGAATGTGCACACTGCCTGCTTTCCAAACTGCTGCAATGCCATGTGGCATTCCTCTCACTCAGCTCAGGGCTGAAGCAGTCCCAAACCTCCTGCTAACCTCCCATGTGCAAGAGTTGTTAAATTTAATTTTGTCATCATTTCCTGTGGATCCATTTTCCTAAGCCATTAATATGAGACTTGTGAGACCTGTAGGATTGTAACAAAACTTGCTCCATTTTGCCATCGGTTTTGTGTGTTAGTCCATGCATTAATGGATTATTTCAGGTCAAAAATCTTTATCTGTGAGTGAACTAAGTGTAGAACAGCAGGTAAGGACAGTACATCCACTCTCTACGTTCCTTTCTAGAAAATTCAGAAATTACTCTTAACCAGATCAGCTGCATTATACAAAGAACAATTCTATGTTTATCATTTTGTATAATGAATCCATATTGTGGGGTTTTTAATGGATTGTTCCTAAAAATACTTTAGAGAAAACAGACATCTTTATTAAAGAGGAGGTAGCTTGGCAAGTACAGAGGAAACAATAAAACTTCAGGGAAAGGAGTACAACAAATGGAGCCTGCTTTATCTTCTGTGGGCTCAAAGCATCAGGCACTTACAAAAACAAAAAATCCTCTAAGCTTAACTTTCATTATGAAATAAATCTTGTCTAAACATTTTTCAGCTTCATGATAACAAAACAAGTAGGTAACTTTGTATCTTAAACATTTCCTTTCCTTCACACTCACCAAAATAAAACAAGAAAGGGAGAGTATCCAGCCCTCTCTGAAGACATATTCACCCACTGTTTATTCAAGAGGCAGCTTTTTTCCAAGAACTCCCTCTGTGTAGATGGCATCCTTATCAGGAATAATGACCTGCTGATAGCCTCTGTTGGAGGCCAGGACACCCACTGGGGGAAAGAAAGGTGTGATCAGCCATCTGCCAAAAACAGCTCTGCAAATCTCGCCATGCAACCGCTGAAGCTGCTCCATGCTTCTCACTCACAATAGGGATCAGGCTTCAAATGGACCCTGCAATGTTCCCACTGACACCCAGACAGAATTTTCATTTGATTTCTGGAAATCTGGAAATCTGAAAGTCCAGATTTGTACTTCAAGGAAAAAGGAAAAAAAAATAAAAGAAGAAGAAAAGAATCAAGATCCTTTGCCATTGCCCAAACGGTTAATGTGTTCCTTACATGTGCCACTGGATCTAATATTTTCTAAGGTTTTTTTTTTCCTTTGGTGAGGATTACTAGTCCATTTTAAGTATGAAAACATTTAAATGGTTGAGTAATGACAGAGCTTTAGGAGAAACAGTGGTAAAAATCATTATGTTTGCTATCCAGGAATTAACTGACATCTTCAGAAAGTATCCCTTCAGGACTGTCTTCTCTGGGCATGGCTCCTGATGTAGAACTTGTCAGCAAGTTTTTAAATGGTTTTTCCATCTCAGCAAATAGTCCTGTGTAGATGAAGCTAAAGCTGTCATAATACATTCTTATGATTTTCTGCAGAATGCTTGTGTTGTTGTTCAGCAATGTCACCAGGACTGTGCGTGTGTCTACAACAGTACTGAAATTTCCCACATGGCAAGCATTTAAGGATAAACAGGGAGTTTGGAGCTCTGTCTGTCACTCCTCTGTTTGTGAACCCCCAGGCCAGTACAGCAAGAGTCTCTCTGCAGCAGAGCATGGTCCAGGTTGCAAGAGTCCAGTTCCCCCCAAATCCAACACTGCCACTAAGGGGGGATCAGGCTCACTGATCCAGATTTTTGTTTTACAGACATCACTGTGTTCCTCTGACACTTTTCCATTAGTCTTGAAAGTCTGAAAGTACTAGGGATTAGTGGTGATAAACCTACACCTGTATTTCAGTGCAAACTGCCTTCAGTGATACCTGCACTGTGGACAGCCATTAGATACTACTGTGCTTGCTATATCATGTTTAGTTAAAAAGAATATGGAGTATATAGCTGGCTGACTGCAGGAATTTCTAGGAAGCTGGGGAAGTAATTGTAAAAATAGAAACAACTACAACAACAGTAAAAATAATAGTGTGCCTTATTTATTATTAATAGAATAAATAAAATTCACAGAAAGAGCTACACATACTTCTTTTTCTTTTGCTGTCTTCCTGGGTTCTTTTGGAGGGCATTGTCCTGTATTGCTAGTATAAACAAAAATTTTAGATAATATTGACTTATTTTAATATAACTATTGATTTCTCAAAAGTGTTTTGTCTCCCTTTTAAAATAGTTTTCAAATGCTTCTTTTTAATGCATTCAGTATTCTCCATTCAGGTTCTTTTCAAAATACACATGTACTGTTCAGGCCTCACTGCCAAGGTAGAGTAAGGGGCTAAAATATGTCACTGACAGATTTGCAACAAAACCTACATCACATTTCTCGTTATGTAAAACCTCTTAGTGATGCAGGCAGTGATGATCTACATTTTGTTTGCAAGTGGAGAGGGTTATTTGGGTGGGTTTTTTTTCAGGAGGCTTGGCACATCTATGATCAATATCTGGAAGTTCTGTAAAATGATTGTGAATTTGCCTGCAACCACCAAATCTCACCCAGCCTTACTGAATTTGTAAAACATACATTTGTAACTGAAAAAAACCATCTCACTTCCCTCCAGAAGGTATTTATCAGTCCTACCTTAGCAATAGCAGTACATGGTTTGTGGTCAGTTTCAGCTAATAGTGGTGTCCCATAAATAAAGGATTTTTTTTTTACAGCCGTGGCTCAAGGCCAAAGTCTCCTTCATTCTTACAGCATATTTATATTCTGTTTTTGTTAGTGGCCATTATGCATTAGCCACTTGTCTATTGAAAGAGCACTATGCCAATATTCTCTGAGATGTACCCACGAATGAGTTACTTCTTGTTACATGGTCATAGGTTGGAGACAGATTCACAACCGGAATCACAGGTCATGAGACAAACAGCCAGGAATTTATTACAACAACTCTTTCTACTGGGGGCTTTCACATTTCCCTTGTTTACAGACATGGTTGGTCAAGGCTTTCTGTCATTGTTGGACACGAAAATGACGAACTTGACTCTACTTAGTTCAAAGACTAGAAGGCTTTATTTCTCATTTTGTGCAGCGCTTTTATAACATGCTTTGCTGAAGGACCATGTAATTGTTTAGTAAAAACAACACTTCTCTTCATTGGTTAAATAACAGAAACAACACCTGGAAGAGAAGTGGCCACAAAAGCCCAGAAATATTATGAAAACAAAATGACTATTTACAGGAACCATCCTTGGGAGACAGATTTTTCTCAAGCCAAGAAAGTCAGCAGCCTGACAGGCTGAAAACCTTACAGACTCAGAAAATCAGGCCCACAGTCTCAACTCCCAGCCCATCTCGCTGGCTGGCTGATTTGGGGTTGAATTTGAATTTCAGACTAGCTGCACTGTGACAGCTTTTGTGCTTACTGTCATAATGTTTCAGGAGCAGGGCCTCTTTAATTAAATCCCTCAGTTTTTCAAGCATTCTCCTAAGGATTGCATCTGTTCTTTGAGTGTTTTCAAGCAGTCATGCTCTATGACTGCTGGTTCAGACAACCATGTTGGCCACAAACCTTGCTATGTAAATCACAGTTCCAAGAAATCATCAGGACCCCTTCTTTCTTAGTTCAGGCAATTACTCAGTGGTGTCCATAGTTTTCCCTCCTGTTGTGGTTTGGAAAGACAGGTGTCTGCCAGGGAAATCTGGAGCTTCCCATGGAATGGAGAATGTAAACCCCCTCCCTCTGAATTATTATAATTTTGAAATTAAGGGGCTTTCAGGGAAAGATATGGGAATAGGAATAACAGTTCTTTACTAGGAATATTAAAATAATAAAATATTTAAAAATACAAATGTAGTAGTACAAAAAACCCCCCGAGCAAACAACAACAACAACAACAAAATCCTATAAACACTGCCAGAGTCAGAACACAGCCTGACACCCTGTTGGTCAGGGTGTTGGGAGCAGTCCAGTTAAGTCCTCCTGGAGTGACAGATGTGGTTCTGTTGGAGCAGAGATGATCCTGTGGAAGGGTCCAGGTGGTGAGATGGGTCCAGTCTTCCCCTGGGAATCCAGTGCAAACAGGCTGTGCTGCTGTTCTGAATCCCAGCTTTTATCCAGATAGGAATGCTTGGCTCCTCCTGCTGGGTGGAGCATCTCCCAGTGGGATGATGGAATTGTATCAGCCATGCAGTGAGCCTGGATGGCCCATGAACAGCAGATATCCCCTGGAGGGAGGATGGGTCCTGGAAGAGACAAGGAACACTGCCCCAGCTGGGTTTAACAGCCGGGCCATGAACAGAAGGCACCTGCTCCTTCCCCCTGGAGTTATGAGGGATGGGTTACACAAGAGACAAAGGAAAAACACCTCCTCATCCAGTTTTAACAGATGGCAAACAGAATATACATTTTTGGTTACATATTGCAACTCAAGACACCTCCCATCCTTCTTTGCACAACACACTCTTATCATCTGCATTTGTTTAGCTCTACCCTCACAGCACCCAATCTTTCCAAAGCTGCCCAGTGCCTGTGATCATGGTCTTCTGTTCTGCCTAGCTTCTGGGACTTGATTCATTGCTCCTGTGGAGCCTGGGAGAGGGACACTTCACTCAAAATGAGATTTCAGTACCCTGACACTGGCCTCTGCAGAACAAAAGCCTGTGCAACCAGCTTTTCTATGAAGGTTTGAAGGATACATGTGCCAGCTACATAGCTTCACTGTGTAGCTACTTCATCCTAACATGAACCCATCCTAGGACTTTAATAATATGCATAATAGTGATTCATTTGTTGAGTGGAGGAGCTTCATGAAATTTGAATGCATGTACATTAACTTACATACAGACCTTATGCTTTGTATCCCTATTTTTCTTTTCTGAGCATGTTAAAATCTGGACTGAACTACACTCCCAATACAGTGAAATACAAACAAAATTTGAAAAGCTGCTTACTTTTACCTGGAAAACTGTTATTTAAATATAAACATTAGTGGAAAATGCTTGTTCTATGAAACCAGAACATTCTATGTCTGAGAGGTTTTTAGATTTTTTTATAGCTAATGGCAGTCTCACTCTATATAAATAGTAAGCCTTTTATGTGAAGTCCTAGAAACTTTGATCAAAGTTTTAACCTCAGTAGTTGAACTATACACTGTAATTACTGCTATAATACCATCTACAAAAAGCTTCAATTCAGTGCCATGAATGCAGGCAGGCAGTCCAAGACACCTCCAGGTATAGTCTTTCAGGATTCAGACTCTTTTTCTGGGTCTTAAGTCAGGGAAATTTCTCACTGATTTCACAGCATGCTTTCCAGCATGAAATCATCCCAATTTGGTTTATTTTATATGGTAATTGTTCTTTCTCAAACACCTCTAAAGACAGAAGATATAAAAAGCCAAACAAACAAGTTCTTTAAAATACCTGAAAATGTAGTTTATGGATCAGAGTTGGGTAATTTTCCAGGGCATTATGCAGTGTCATCTAGCTCCTGGCCTCAGTCCTCAGTCTTGGCACTGGGGCAAAGGAGCCAGGGAAGAACAGCAGTCTTGCTGTTCTTGTCTTGCCTTCTCAAGGGTGTTGGTGTCAAAATGTGCTAAAGCAGAAGTCTGCTGTAGCAAAGGTCTACAGCAGTAACACCCTTCTGCCCACCTGTCTCCTCAAATTCCTGGAAAGCAAAGAATAATGTTACTAAAGGAGTAATTCCGTGGGTTTTCTGAAATGTGGAAAGCTGCCACCCTCTCCCTTTCCTTTCTATGCCACAGCAGCCCTCACCACTGCACATTGTCATCTCCATGAAAAGCCAACAGGGTCTGTCCACACAACCCTCAGGCCTCTCACCCATGAGCCAAAAAGGACTACTTTACTTTCCATTGAAGTATCTATTCAAATACTCAAATGCAATTTGAATTTGAATTAAATGCAAAAATTCAGATGCTATTTCCATGGCCAACAGGACACCAGGAGAATTTTAGCTGATCTTTCCACTGGACTGAACAAGTGCCCTGATGTTGGCATCTTATCCCCAGCATCAGAAAGGCTGAAGCTCCAGCTAGGAGTTTGAGTTGATTGTGAAACACTGAACAACTGGAAGTCATTAACTTCCCTTTGAACAAATAAGCCCAAGCTTTGTTGTGTCTATGTGCCTTCAACTTCTCACTCTAAACAGTGTTCATATTCTAAAGACTTGTTGCAGAAAATAGTTTATTCCAAGTAAATACAGGAAATTCCTTTTTGGTGTTCTGATATGTCTTGGAAAAACCCACTGCTGCTGTGGTGTTGACACGTGTGCTCAGATCAGTGATCTAATAACCTCCCCTCTTTAAAGAATAACCAAATACACTTGCTTTTTTTGTTTTTCTTAAACCAGATGAGTGAAGCAACAGCAGGGTTGTACTGAAAGCCCAAATAACTGTCTCTGCTGAAAACAAAGGAACCTGCAACACATGTGTGGGCATTGTGGCTTTGCTTGGCATTTTGGTGAAGGACAGGATTAGACAGTCAGCTTATCATTGTGACTGTGTCAGAAGGAACAGCAGAGTGGGCCTGAACTGCTTCCAGTTGGTCTATTGTTGTTGGACCAAAAACAAATTTAAGAAGACTTTTCCATGTACTGGAAACCCAAGTTTCTGTCAGACAGCAGGAGGGTTGAGAGGGTGAAGTTGGTCTGTGACACTGAGCACAATCATCTCCAGCTGCTCTGACTCCTGACTGCGGCTGTAAAACTGCCTGGTGAAGGAAGGAAAGGGGAGTTGAGACAAGGGGTGTTCTGCTGTACACAGGAGTTTAATTGTATTGAAATGCATTTCTTTGAGGTCAATATTTGAATGTTTATGTCTGCCCTACTACATTTTAGCTGGGTGTTTTCATCTTTTCCAGCCCAAATCTTATTTTGAACTGTTAGAAACTGGAAGCAGTAGTCTGGAAGTTGATGAAGCCACATAAACATATCCCAACAGAAAAAAAAAAAGGAGTCAGGCTTTTCAAGAAATATACTTTATGCTGGGGACCTTACCGTGAACTCAGACGGTGAAATACTTGTGTGTTGATCTGTTCAAAAGCTGAAAGATCTTTTTGTAAACCACTTCTATTTTATATGGGGCCTTTAATATGTACCAACATGTATTTAATTTTTGCCTTTGGAATGGTTCACATAAAGGCTCCTCAGTGCACATCCAATTTAGATTTAATAAGATAGTGCTCGTCCATTAATAAAGTAACAATAATTAAAAACATATTTCTGGCCATTCAAATTTTATGCAATCAATATATTTTCTTTACCTCTTAAAATATGTTTTTAATGATCAGTTGGAATTACTTTTATGCAGGAAAACTGTTTTTAATAAATGAAAATTAGCAATACTTTCATAAACTTTAATTATTTAAGGGAAAAGGGACTAAAAAACTCAGCAAAATTCAAGAATAAGCAAGAAAGTACAAGCAGATAAAAAAAATCAAATGCTAAAAGTGAAAAATGAGTTATTGACATTGCCTGTGTGCCAGAGACCCACAAAGCACAGTATGGGATGTTCCCCTCTTTGGCAATTCATCACATATCCCTGCTGGAATTTGGAAAGGATCTGTGGGTCACCCTCTCAATCTGCTGCCTTTCTGCTGGGGTGTAACACCCCAGCACAGGCATCAGGACAGGCCAAAAATGGAGCAGGGGAGTTTTGGGCAGTCATTGTGATGTATCTGCTCTTTCTTCTGTCTGAGAGGCCAGGAGGAGACATGGTGCCACAAACTTTGTAAGTTACCCCTCAGAAATACCCAGGGTTGCCCTGAAGAACTTTAATTTTTATAACCCTTGACAGACAGGCACATTAGAAGCTCAGTGGGGGATTAAGCATGTGGCTAAGATACATCATTTTTGGAGGTTATTCCAGCTTTGTCCAGCTATGAACCTGTCCTGAAAGATAGAGGATCTAACCACCAGCCCAGTTTATCAGGGGCCAGGGAGCCAAAAATCATGGAAATAAAAGGTGTATGGCCTCTTCCCTCCCTGCTCAATAAAGCCTTTTCTCTGCTCCCAGCAGAGTGTATCCATAAACTGATGATCAAGACACTGTCTTGCAGATATTTTGAAACTAATAAGAAATGATGACTATGTCAAGCAAAGTACTTGCAAGGAGGTTTTGTTATGGGGGGATCAAAGGACAGATAAAAGAGGCTTTTATTTATAAACCACTTCTATTCTTTAACCCACTGGGAGCTGTCAAAATATAAAAGACAACCCTTTCTTTGACCTTTCTGTGCAGCTTTATAAAAAATAAGCATGAGACAAGTTTATGAAAGCATTACTTCAGTTCTAGAAATAAAACAGTCATTGTACTCATACCCATAAAGCTACAAGCACGATTAGCATCATGTGCAAAATGCAAAAATAACTTGCCAATTAGTTCATCTTAAAACAATTAAGAAGTTCACTATATTGTAATCTGCTCACAGAAAGAGTACAAAATATGTAAAAAATTTTATCTCTTTTGCCCAACCTACATTTTAATGCAAGCTAATTTCTTTTTTTGGTGTCAAATTTCCAAGTTTTTTTCTGACTGTGCAAAAATATCCATATTTGTACTTCTTCTGTACTACTCACTTTACAAGACATCCCTTTTTAATTGCTTCTCTAAATGTGTGCTTTGCATTTTCACTAATACCTAGCATCAGGCACTATTATTGATATAATTAAAATATAATTCAAAAAATATTTGCAGTCCATTAACATTTCTTTGACTGTGCCCAGTTTCTAAATCCTACTCTGAACTGAGAGCACCTTTCTTCTAATGTAGGTCTGATATGCAGATTTAAATTACCCTCTTTCTAAGCACCAGTACCTGCGTTCACAAAGACCGACACTTGAATTGTCTGAGTCCAAAATTTTGATCCTTCAGCCTCATGTCCAGTTGCTGCCTAACTTGAAAGGAAGGCAGATTTCCTCTGCTCTTTAATTCCCTCCAGTGAAGCCTCCTGTTTTCCACGCAGTGAGATATGTGCCATCAGCCAGTCCTGCCCAGGAGCCCACAGCACATCCCACTCCTGTGCTCTCTGGCATCCTCCCTGCCTTGGTCAGTGTCTCTCTCTGTCCTTGCCCACTGGAATGTCCCTTGCACACAATAACCAGGCCATGCTGCTCACACAGAGCAGAAAGTGCAGCTGGCTGGGAGGGTGAAACCAGGATTCCTATTCCTACCTTGTGTAGGCAGAGTGGGATTTCAGCTGAGTCCCCTGGAGCAAGCAGGAAAGCTGGCAGCAGGAGTGGGCCTCCACCCAAGGCTTTTCTCATGTGTTTGCTGAAAAGCAACAGTCTGGACCAGGCTCCAGCTCCCATCTCTGAATCCAGAAGGAAAAGGATGGTAGTGACTGATTTTGAGGACAAAGCCTCAGTGGCCCCAGTTCTGCACCTGGCTATGTCCTGTTTATCTCAGGAGATCCCAAAGCTATGGGAGCTGAAAGCCTACAAATGATAAGTGGCTTGGAAATATGCAGAAGCCAGGGTCCTTTAGTATGTATACTACTATATCTTGCTTAATAATTGTAATAATTTCTCTGTATCTTATTACCTTGTCTTCCTCTGCCTGAAAACTCCGGTCAAGATTAAGAGTTAGCTTATATCCTATTTAAAGTCAGGAGCCTGTGGCAGAGAATTCCTATCTCTGCTCCTGACTGATTGAAGAAGTTCAGTCCTGAAGGAACAACTGATCACATCAGGCATTTATGCTTGAGTTCTATAAACAGCTTTTACTAAATAAAATCTTAAGTTCAATGGGTTGTCTTGACTGTGTAGAATAAGACAAGCAATTCTGTTTGCATACCTCATGTAACTTGGAGAATGGAGGTGATCCTCTCCATTTTAGCATCTCTGGGCATCTTTGCTGTTTTGGAGATGGACAGTGTGGAAATACTGAACTGCCTCATAAGCAGACAACTCTTTTACTATATTTTTTTCCAGACTGCTGCCAAAACATATTCACACAAACTTGCTCTCCTGAGATTTCTACCCCGAGCTGGCAATCAGTCCATTCCAACAAAGTCTGAAGAAATGGGTATTTTGCCTGCTAGCCTGAGCTCTGAGACTCACACAGTGGATCTCCAGGCTATAAATTAGGGTCAACACTGTGCTCAGCTCATCTCACTGAACTGAAATGAACCCAAATTTAGGGAATGTCTCGAGATCCATTTGTTAGCAATGACAAACATAAATGAGCAGTTTTCTGCTGGCAGGTCCATTCATTGAAGACCTGAATTAGTGAGATTAGGGAGGGGAGGGAAGGGAAGGGAAGGGAAGGGAAGGGAAGGGAGAGAAAGAAAAGAAACTTAGTTATTGTAGGATGCTGGAATCACCTTTTTTCAGAGACATGTGTTTCTTCTTAAGCTTGAATTGTCCTTAATACCATCTCTTCTGATCTGAGGATGATTTGTGCTGATATCAACAGGAAATTTTGTTATCATGCCAGTGAATATATCATGACTGAAATTTAAACTGACATCTGCTCAAATGTGAGTGACTTCACATGAGGTTGCGTATATTTAGAATTAAAACCTTTCTGTTTCAAGATAAATTTCTATTGAAATAAATATCCTTTACCTGAACAAGACCTATATAGGACTGAGCCAACATAACATATAGGTCTAAGATAAAATTTTGTGTAACTGAAACAGATGATTACAGTCAGTGCCAAATAAGAAAAAAAGTTATGTCAATGTTCTGTGTTATTTTCATCTTAAATTCCATAACAGTCCAAGTCAACTAGTTCTACCATCCCCCTGGCACTCTAAGTCTCACTCAGCACCAGAGATGAAGCTGCCATGTATCAGCATTCATAAGCATTGCTGTGGAAATTCAGGTTGCCCATAGGCATTAGCACCAGAACTGGTCCTTGCAGCTCTGAACTAACATATTACTTTTCCATTACTTTATTTTGAATATACCTTTAATAGTTTCTTACACTAAACAGTTTTTTTATCAATTTATACTGAAAAAGAAGCTGTAGACTTTTTAAAGTAAATGCCTCAGGTATGAGTTAATCATTTGCAATGTTTATTAAGGTAAAAATATTTCTGTTCATTTCCAATTCCAGCGAGAATGAGCAATACTATAAAAGGGCTGGTGACTCAAAAACCTGTCACTTTTGACTTCTCAGATGTGTCTGCTGGCTTCATATAAACCCTCACTGCTTCCCACAGGCTTTGCCTGCCAATAATAGATAACAACCACAACAGGACTTGTGGTACTTTGCAAGAGAAGGGGGAGTGGGTGGCCACTCCACAGAAAATTCCATTTCAGTGTAAGGAAAGAATTATACATTTTTTTAATGGTCAGAGTGTTCAAACACTGTAACAAGGTGTCCAGAGAAGCTGTGAAGTCTCAGTTCTCAGAAACAGTCAAAACCCAACTGGACATGGCCATGAGTAACCTGTTGTGACTGAGTTTTGAGCAGGGGGGTTGGATGAGTTAATCCACAGAGGTCTTTCCAACTAAATGTTCAATTCAACAGTTCATGTCCCTTTACCTAATTGAATAAAATGTCCTTGTTAATAGCTGTGCCTCTGAAACAGCTTGATTTGAGTTTGGATTCTGAGGAAACTGCACACCTGGAAGAAGGCTGTTTCTTACAACCACTGAGTCCACATCTGATCTTGTGGTAACTAGAATCCAGCACTGACTCTTAAGTAAGTAGGAGTATCTTCATCTGTTGACTTAGCTTAGTTGAAAAAAAAAAAAACATGAATGGATTATTTGAGCCCAGTTATATTGTCAGAGATGTATACAGAATTAATTTTGGGGTTAATTCTGCAAACCTCACACCTCTGTTGGAAAGTGCACTGTCCCCTCAGCTGGGCTTTGTGGCACAAATAACTAGGTTTCTTGATGATTTCCAAATAAATCTTCATCCTGTTTAGATACAAGACTTAGATCCAGCAAGTGGCTGGAGCTTGCATTAATTTTTCATGGTAGATCCATGTTGCATTTATCTTCTTTTTGCCAGAGTCAGGATTAAATGCTAGAGACTCAGAAATGCTATGTTCAGACTCAGATGTTTATTAATTTTATCGATATTACAGTCTCACAAGCTGTGAGTTCTATAGCACTTATAGATAACTAACTAAAAAGTGGATCCTATCTCTATCTCTACAAGGCTTTTGAAGGATAATTAAGAAATGACACCTAAATTATTTTTCTTCTAACCCAATAACCAACCACCCATGATCTGCAATATGGACTTTTCTATCCAATTACAAAATACCACCCA
>WEIU01020909.1:42096-56910 GCA_013389925.1 Aegithalos caudatus
AAACAGAGTTAGAAAACACAGTGCTGGGGGTTATGCTTGGTTTTCCTGCCTTACAAGTCTGAGGAAGAGGGAGGAAGAGGAGAAAGTTGCCTTTACTGTGTAGCCCAGGTTCTGTGTCTCACTGTGACCACATGCATCCCTCCTGCCATGCTGCACCTGGCACAGACACTGCCAGATGGATTAGATAATTTCCAGGTAAGTCCTCAGTTAAATCCAGAAAAGATTTAAAAGGTCAACCAAAGACTCTGCATTCATGAGATAATTTACCTGAGCTTGAACCAAGTGCTAGTTTGAACCATTGCTTTTTCAAACTGAACCTAAACTGAAAATTACCTCAGCACAAACCTTAGCCTGACTTGTGCACAGGTACCATTCCAAGTAAGCATCTTGGCTTGGAGACTTCAGAGCCTGCAGAGCACAGAACAGAGTTGAGCAAAGAGGGTGAGGACAAGCCAGGTTCAGCATCTGGGACAGAGAGAAGAAACTAGGCTTACCCTGGTGTCATGCAAATGCCCTGCAGTACTTGAGGGAGCATCCTGGCCTGGCACTGAGTCAGATAAATGAGATGGCATGCATGGAAATGTCTGACAGACTCTTCACTGAGCCAGGTGAGCCTGCCCTAGGAGGGGTGTTTTAGTGCTAATCACCCTTGCTGTCAAAAATGTTTATTTTTCATTGTTCGCAGCAATGATGGATTTCCCACTCTAAAATCATGTTCTATCTTCTGCTGCTTCCCTAAAGAATCATCTGCTATTAGCAGACTTTTCCCTTTTGATTTTTTATTTTTTCAGATAAAGCAGATAGATTATGTGTATCATGTTTCCCACCACCAGACATGTTTTATGGATCATTCATTCACTGAGTCATGTAGCTCTTTTGAACTGTTCCCCATTTTTCAACATCAGCTTTAAGTGGGAACAACAGATTTGGACATACTACTGCATTTGTTCATGTCAAGTTAGAACAATAATCAGGCTAGCTTGAGTGGCTTAGAGAGAAAATATCTGATTTTTGCCTATGTTCATTTTTAACACAAACAAAATAATGATCCCAGCCGAAGGAGTAAGACTGTTATTTAATTCACTTATTTTTATTTACCAAAGATCTTGTCCAACTTCTAGAGCACCTGTATAAATAAGACTTGAGGAAAAGATAAATCTTCTGGCTTAATTTGTTCTGGTTCAAAAAACCTCATTCTTCACCGAGAAAAAAAAAATGTAAATGAGTGTTTTAGTTTGCTCTGCAAATCCGGAAATCTTAATTGGAGAGGCGAGGTCAGAGACACAGGATCTTCCGTGGTGACTTTCCCTTTTAGTGCTGCTTGAGGAATTCTCTTTTCAAGTGGAAGGAATTACTGCCCTCAGAGCTTGCTTTCATCCCTAACACCACAGCCTGACAGAGGGGAAAGTGAATGATCTGCTGTGACTGGCGGAAGGGACTGAAGTGCTGGGCACCAGAGAGTCACCTGAATTTCCCATGTCAGTGGAGAGAGACCAATTAATGTATTTATTTGAGTCACTGAGACACGGAGGGAGGCCTGCACTGATACATTTGCCTTCAGTTTTCTGCTGCTGTGGTGTCTCAGGGCTCCTCAGAGACATTCCTTTGCTGGGAGCAGGTTACTTCTCTTGCTAAGTGGTTTCTATTACTTGCTGATAAGACAATTAATATGGAAAACCTTCTGGTGATATTTGATTGTTTGGTTTGGGAGCTGGGTTTTTGTGGGGCTGGTGGGGTGGTTTTTTTTGTTATTTTGTTTTCTTTAGTTTTTCTGGCAACATATCAAGTATGTTTCACACTACCTTTGCAGTTAGAGCATTTAAATAAATATGTAATAGAATTCTGAATTATGAGAAAGGGCTAATGGGTTTTTGGGGTTTTTTTTGTATGTGTGTATGCTACCCATTACAAAATGCCCAGCCAGGAGCTGTGTTGTGTACCTCCCTTCACCAGGCAGATCTTGCAGAGATCAGCTGCAGAGTGGGGAAACGAGTTTTGTTTCTTTGCAGGGCTGTACACCTGCTTTTCTTAAACGAGTTTGTTACATCTCTCCTCCTCTCTGCCCTAAAATGTGCCCCCCCTCCTCCCCCTTTGTATCTTTTTATTACCTCTGAGAGGTTAAAAGTAGCAAGATCTATAGGATCTCCCAGTCTATCACCCTGTCAGTCTAAATTTCTGCCTGCAGAATATCTTCTCATGTTTTGTCTGTCTTGGGTCTCTCTTGCAGCTGGAGGCTAGAGGTGACCATGAGGTCCCAGAGAGCAAATTTCCCCCCTGTCATCTATTTCAGAATATTAATCTATTCTGAATAAAAAGAAGGAAATGGATAAATGCATAAATGTGTGTGTACATTTGCATTTATATGTATATTTATATAAAATTACATTTAATTTTTCTTGTACCCATAAAAAAAACCCAAAATACAAACACAACTGAAAAGCAGAAAGGCAAAGTAGTTCTTACAGATTTAATTAATAAAACATATGCTGACAGAAGTTCAGAAAACATCTGCCATTTCATTTTCAGAGATGCCAAGTTTGCAATACGTATGGCATCCTGGTCTGCTTCCAGCCTGGATAATTCCAGTCTTCCTACCTGTGAATGCTCATTTCAATTGGATGCAGTGCTTCTTCCAAACTCCTTTGCCAAATTATTCTGTGAGGCTGCGGCTGTGTACCCTTAAACATTTCAATCCAAAACCAGCTTCCTATCTGCCCAGAAGCAGGCCATAAAGCTTTGACAGCTCAGGGGAGAGGATCCAGCCTGCTGTAATGCCTGCAGGTATAAAGGATGTAGTTTTCAAACCTTTGCTTTGGGACTCTGAGGCTGAAAAATTTAGATGGCATGATCATGTGGTCAGGTAGAGTCATTCATTCATCTGAGCTGGGAATTCCATTTTCAGAGATCTTTAGGAACAACAGGCATTCAGGCAGGTGATAAGAAGTATTGGCACAAGCAAGTGCCAGGCATGTGCAGCTTTCCTTCCCCTGGAGCAGGACTGGATGGGGCTTTTCTGGCTTTGCAGAAGCACAGGAGCACTCATGGACCTGCACTGGGCCATGGGCAGGGTTGTCTGCTCCAGGGTTTTCCAGCAGGTAACTTCCAGTAGGAGTGGGGTGAAACCGGGATGCTGGTGAGAAGGGTTCTTCCATGTTCATGCAGGGCAAAAGTTGACTTGTGGGCATAAGAGGGCTTTGTTGTTGCCTTCTTTGTTGTCAAAAGGATTCAGACTTGAAAAGAAAATGAGGAAAAAAAAGCATAAAATATCTCAAATCTTCCTCATACCTCTCTAGGTTCCCCTCCTCCTGGTGGACTGGATCTGGAGCCTTTTGTTACTCAATACACTGGAAAAAGCACGGGCATTTTGTATCCAAAACAGTACTAATGCTCTTTCCAAGTAATAGTTTTAGGATGCAAAATGCTGGAAACAAAGAAAAAACTTCTGCAAGGAAGACTGGATATGGCTCTGCCTTAACTTTTGACTGTGGCTTTAACTTGTGTGCAGTAAGTATTGTAAAAATTGGATTTGGCTACATTTCACTAATTTTGATGTAAAGTTTCCATTTTATAGAAATTCATGGGGGAAGCTATTAATTGTTAATTTAAAAAGCAGTGGTGAAAAGAATATTTTCCACAAAAAAAAGTTTTCAAAGTCACACAAAGATCTCTTTTCAAAAGGTGTCTTAACTTGGAATTCCCTAGGTTCAATTGCTCCAGCTGAGACATGTTTCCTTGAGGTGTGAAGATTTCTGATCTAATGGCTCCAAACAGGAAACAAGCAAGTTTTGGGAATCCTATTGACCCTGGCTTTGAATAGCTCCCACAGCAAGGTTATTTCAGAGCTGCAGACCCTGGGTGCCCTGCAATATCCTTTGCCTGCTGCACAGAGACTCACCAGCATCTTTAGAGCAGAGGTCTAAATTTAAAAAGGAAAAATAAAGTGAAAACAATCCAAAACAAAAAGAGTAAGCTAGTGGTTTTTGCTTCTTTAACTGGTAATTAGAGTGGAGTAAACAGTGATGAGGATTATTTATGTAAATTTGTTTTAGATTCCTGGCTTTACATCCAGAACCATGAATGATGATGAAGTGGCTCCTAATCAGTCACTAAGCAAGGTTTATTAATAGACAAACTGTGGGAAAGGTAAACTTTAAAAAAGGTAAGTACCTGAGAAAGAAGGACAGCTGGCAAATAGAAAAAAAAATCCAATTTCCCAATGAAGTAACGAGTCACTTAAGTGATGTGAAATTGATTCTTTTTTCTGTCCTGGAATTGTGCAGCTTTTTCTGGCATACATAATAAGGGCATGAAAGCATATTTCAGTTTGGTTTTATCTTTTTTTTCCCATGCAGATTGTGTTTACACTATAGTTTTCAACCTGAGTTATCAAGTGGTTGACCTAAACATTAACCATCACGCTTTCCCTTGAGAGCTTTGTGAGTTGCTGGACAATTCCTGTGTGTATGGGGTACATCTACATGTGGTGCCTTCCAGAAATGCAGGATATCATATCTGAAGCCCTTGAGTGATGTGAGTTGTATTTGCACAGGCAGGCACGCACAGGCACTGGTCTGAGAAGATCCACGAGGTTGTGGTTTTGTTGTGTCAGCAGAACTTTATCACAGCTGGCTCCCAGACAGGCTGCTGATACCTAATTTGGCATCTCTACTCAGAACTGCAGGGGACAGTGTAAATAAGGTATGGATTCCCAAGACCTGTCAGAACTGAGGTTTAAATTCACAACCAGCTAAATCTTGAAGACATCTTCCCCTTTAAACCTCTCCCCAGACTTCTATTTTTTCTCAATCCTCTCTTTACGGAGTACTGAATTTCCACCTCTAAAACTTTTAAAAGGAAAATAAAACAAGTTTGTAATGCAAAAATTTTTAAGATTAACTCCTTTCTGTCTTCCTTCACTTATAAATGAGAACAATGACAAAAATTGCAGCCTGCCTCATAAAGCTGAGTTCTGGGCAAGCTGTGTGCTTTTTACAGAGAGGAAGTATAGATGTACTAAGACAAAAATACTTCTTTTTGCTTTTGATACTTTGTTTACCAACATACACTTCCTTCTCAAAATCCTTTCTAACTTGAGAAAGGAAGGAGAGCAAATGTAAATATACTTGAAATAAGAGCTTTTCATTACACACCTGAAGTAAGTGCAAATGTACACAAGGTTTGTTTAGCTTGCAGCAGAGAGGGAAGGTTTGGAAATAACCTCTCAAGATGGCAAATACATTTTAGTTTGTATTTTGGCTCCCTGTTCATGTGCAAATGTGGATATTACAATGGGTATTTTCCTCCACTATTTCCACCGAGAACATGGTCAGTTGGGCACTATCCTGTCCAGAACCAGCTGTTCTCTTTCGAAAATGGATGCTTTCTCCCTCTTCTACGCACACTGAAGGGAATTCTAAAAAATACTGGCTTTCCCACCTGCCACCACACTCCAAAAATCCCCATGCCTAAGTATATGGAGGACCACTGCAGCAGAATAAGTAATTGTTAGATGCACCAGTCAAGGAGAAGGCATGAGGTAAGGTCAAGTGGCTCATGCAGCTTGAATCTATCTTTACAGCTGAAATCAGATCTGAGGCAATCTTTTGCATGGCTTTAGAAGCCACCCAGGGATACAGTTATTTAACCCTTCAAAATATAGTCTGTATAAAGAAAATACGTGCTAAAATTAGAAAATCTACTCAGAAATCATCAATCCATGAACAGAGTCAGATTTTCTCACTTCCTAGTAATAAGGAGAATTAATTGCAAATTACAGCTTTTCTTCACTGTTCTGTTGAAGGAGGCCTTACCCTGGTTATCCTCTCCATCAGCTCTCGGGGCTTCTTCCCACAGGCCTCCCTTCCCAGGAAACCACTTCTCCATGGTTTTCTGCAGGTGCCAGTCCAGTGCAGGTGGCAGATGTCTGTGCAAATGCCATCAGCTGTACCAGTAACATTTCCTAGGTTGCTCCAACCCTCCCAAGCTTCCAGTTTCCCTCACCACTTGGAAAATGAGGGGGAATCTCTCACCCCACTAGAGGGGAGAGGGGGATCTGCTCTCAGGTGCTTCCACATACTTTCACCCACAGAGACTCCTCCACTGTTCCATATGTGACCCATCATCAGAGCTCCTCCAGACCCTGGCTTCTGCCTGCACAGTTTAGGCTATGTAATAATGTAGATGTTTTGCTGAGAAAATGAAATTATTACCCTTGCAGGGTAATATTGACACTCCACAATACTTACAGGTAATGCATGTCACCTTCAGTAACAGATTTTCCCTATTCCTACCAGTTGAAAAATATTTGTTGCAGTTTGATCAACCAGCAGAAGAGCAAGGACTCTTGCCACCTTTTTTAAGTAAGGCTTTAGTACAAAAGGCACATTAGATAAAAACCTTCTTTGTAGGGTGAAAATTGTTATTAGATACTGCTTCAGAGAAGAAGTGTTTGAGGGAGCCACCATTCCCAGTACTTGGTGTTACATCATGGTTGGTCAGTGACCTTTTCAACTTGGCTGGGAATCCACTGAGAAACAGCTGTGGTGTTTTTTCCTCTTGAAATGCAAAAAGGAAATTCTTTGCCTTAATGTCTAGCATTGTTAGCATCACTGCAGTAAACTTCTAGGGGAGTTTGTAGAACACTCAGTGTTGTTTTTTAACTGCGAAATGCTGATTTGTTTGTCATTTATTGGGGTTACCCCAGGGTGAGCCAACACAGTTTAGTCTTGAGTCACTTTGGTCCTTGTGCCTATGAAAATGTTTCAGACCTTTAAAACTGCAATGGGAAACAGATTACAAAGAGATATATTTTACTCTCAGATGCTGAAGAGGTTTGAGCAGAAGCAACTGATCATGGTATTTGGAGACTGCAACTATTCTGTTCTCATGCTAGCTCTGATAAAACATGTGCTAATGTCAATCTCTGAAATACCAGGGGAATATCTACTATTTTCCAGGTTAAAAAAAAAATAAAAAAATTTAAGAGTGTATGCCAGAGTGAATGGTCAAAACATGAAATGGGAGAAATGTGAAATACAAGTAAAGTTTCCAGAGTGGGACTGAAGACAACCAGGGTTTCAAAGGAATTAAGGAATGAATGATGTAACTGCAATTCTAGCAGTAGTGTTTGAAATGGCTAGATTATCATAATGTTCAGTGATAAGCAACTTCACTCTGCTGAGGTCAAAATCTCTTTAGAATTTACTCCAATGGCAGAAATAGCTTATGACAGGTAATTTGAAAAATCCTCACCAAGACTTCAGTGAAATCAGTGATTATCCTGTAGACCTGAATAGCAATGCATATTTTATTTGTCATATGGAATGAAAAGCTCAGGTCTATGTTTCTTTTAACCATACCCATGCAAAGACTTGGTCCTTACATACCCCTGTTACCTGGGGAATACCCACTATTTTTAGTGCCTGAACCCTTGAAAGACAGGCAAAGGTGAATGAAAACAGTCAGAAATCCTGGAGAGGAGTTCAGGGTTGTGGAATAGTGCTGGAAAATGGAGCTTGCTTTGGGATTGCCTCCCCTCATCTTTCTAGGTCAAGTGAGTGAGGTGCACTGGGAGGGACAAAGACATTTTATCACTTCACATACAGGTGAATCAAAATCAGGGAAATTTATAGAAACTCCAGTTGTGTGTGTCAGAAGGGAGGAAGCCCAGCTGGACCCATAAAATGCAAGTTATCTCTTTCTTCCCTTCCTCTCTCACCACAGCTCCTTGCATGTCTCCACGTGTGGCCTTGTCTCTCCTTTCTGCATCTCTGCTCTTGTTCTCTCAGTTTCTGTGCATGCACAGTTCCTCTGTGCAGTATAAAACCTTAGTCACTTTGCACTAGATACTGCTACATGCACAACAATCCCGTGACTTTGGAGCTGTGAGAATGACACCCTTACCATTAATCCTGTGTGAGGCTGTTCACAGACCCCACAGTCTTTCTCTTGCTGGGGGACTAAGAGCTTCACTCCTGTTTTGAGGAACTGAGCAGGGAATTTCTCATCCTCATGAGGAAACTAACGCCAGAGTCTAAAACCTCATGGGGGCAACCAAGATAGGGTTTGTCAAAGCATCAGAATTGCTTAATTTGTGTTGACTATTCTTTTTCTTACAGTATTCCTTCAGGAAAAGGCTGTCACAGTTTATTACTTTGTCTGTGGCACTCTATAGGGTGCTTCTGTTAATTCAGACAATTTCAAAGGAGCTGTGAAATAGGGATAAAAATTTCTGCTTTTCAAGAAAAGAAAAGCCTCACTAAGAATCATTTTAGAAAACAAGTGACACAATAAGGGGATGAGGTTTGTAAATGACTTGGATATAAATAAAATAGTCCAAGTGAGACAAGTCTGTGAGGAACTTCTGCTGGAGCAAAGAAAGTTAGGTGGCTTGGTGGTAGATTAAATTCCTTACAGACAAAGGCAAATTAATGCAAGTTGGAAGGAAAAGTCAGAATGACATATTGCCTGGCTCTAAATTAATCATAACCATACAGCAAAAAAAAAAGTGTCACAACAGACATCTTAGCCAAACCATATGCTCTGAGAGCAGCAAAAGTGTTGGGAAACTGATAGAATGTAGGAGGAAAAAGATAGAAAACAATATTAAAAACAATATAATAGAATTATCTAAGCCAGTGACATGTCCTCTCTGTTACTTCTGGGACAACCAACTTGAAAATAATACTGCAGATATACTAAGGGCCCAGGGAAATACATGGAAAAAATGGTCAGAGGAACAGAAATGTAGTGTGAGATTTTTATGTAAGGACAGTGTGGAAAGAGTAGAGATGGTTAGATTAGAGAGGAAAAGAAGTGACAGCATGACAGAAGTGTACAAAATAATTATTGCTGTAAGGAAGATTGCCTTCCTCACAAAACAAAAGCACCAGGACATGAAACTGAATAACAAGACATTTACAACCAATAAAACAATCCCATTTATATAATGTTTAATGGGTGAGTTAGACATCCACATGAGCAATGGGAACAGAAAGACTTTTTGTTAGAAAAGAAAATAAATAGAAAAAGGCATCTGTGTGATTTGAGTCAAAACAAAACTAGTGTTAAAGAGCAATTTACCTCTATGGGCAGGTTATACTCTTAATATCTTTCATGAACCTTTTTCTGAGAAGAATTTGGGCAAACTTTGAGGCAGGGCACTGCGCTCAGTAGCTCACATCTGCTCTCACACTGAAAGCAGCTGTGTTCTGGCTTTCTGCTGAGGTGGGGACCAGCAAGACCTGCACCATAAATAAGCACCATAACCAAGGCACTGTGAGGAGCTGAGGTACCAAGGTGACATACCTGAGGTTCCCATGGCATTTGTGGATGTGAAGGTGCAGCCAGTCTAGAGCCTTTGGTCTCAGTCTCTTTGGGCAAAGTCTTGAAAGGCAACCCATGCAGCATAGGAAATAGCTTTAGTCCCCAAGATTTTCAGATCTGTGGTGGCCCATGATTCAACAAAGCATCCAAAAAACTCGGGAAAGGGGAGCCACATCTGGACAAGCTGGATGCATGGCAGCCTTTTCTGGACTTGGCTGCATAGAGAGTGATGTGGGTGAAGTACTCTGCTGAGAGCAGACATCTGTGGAGATGCATCCACAGGGTTTTGTGTGTGAGCAAGGACAAAAATTTCTAGCAGATGTGTAGTGCAGTGAGTGATTGTTCAGGATCACTTTACCATGTCTGACATCTTAATATAAACTACACACATTTGTTTATATTAAAAACATCGAAATATTTCTTGATGACGTGCTGGTGGAGTAATTTTATTCAAAAATTAGAGATGACGGCTATCTTTTTTCTTGCTCCAGACAGGAAGTTCAACAGTTGCTTGTCAGTCTCATTGTCTCTTTTTCCAGCTATATGTTAATTGGAACTACATGGAAATTTTTTCCCCTGCAAAATAATATTTTGGGAGATGTTTCCATGAAACTCCTGTGTGAAACATGCCAGACTAAATGGTTCTCCAGGATATTTCTGTGGTCTAACAGAGATTAAATACAAGCCCTTTGTCTGACTGACGTGTAGCATTTAATTCTAATTCCAACTCAAATCAGTGAGTATTTCCTGTGTTTCCAATAGCTGGCTGTACCACATAATGCCTGTGCTCAGAGTAGTCAGTTTCATTGTCACTTCAACATGGAAATCATATTTCAAAAATAGTAAATTTTGCCAGAGAAATGAAACAATATTTCTTTGGGGATTATGGACCCCATATTACATTGCATTTTATTGCTCAATAACTATAATGCATGTTGTCTTGTCTGGTCTATTCAAATTGCCACCTTGCAGAAATGTTTTCTCAAAGGTCAGCCTTTCACAAGGGAAACTCATGAACCTTGGGGACAAGCAAGCCCAGAGATGCCTGCACATGTAGTGGTGATGAGGCTGCTGAATTTGTGAGCATTCATAAAATGGTTCAGATTAGAAAGGACCCTTGGAGATCATTCAGTACAACCCCAGTACTAAAACAGGGCCATTGACAGCAGGTTGCCCAGAACCATGACAAGAATTTTTAGCTGAGCCTGTTGTGATAGGAGAAGGAGAAATTCTTTAGAAGGGCAGGATTAGACAGGACAGAGGAGGAAAACTTTTGCAATAAGGATGGTGAAACACAGGAAAAACTTCCCATGGGTGCCCATTCCTGGAAACATTCAGGGTCAGGATGGATGGGGCTCTGAGCAACCTCACCTAGCTGAGAATGTCCCAGCTCATTGCAGGTGTTTGGACTAGTTCACCCTTAAATGTGCATTTCAACCCATCCAATTCTATGATTCTAAGTCAAGTTTTGAACACCATCAAGGATGGAAATCTGTTCCAGTGTTTGATGACCTCAGAGTAAATTTTTTTTTTTTCTCTTATAATAGATTTTTCTGTCTTTTGGCTTCTCACTTGGCACAAATGATAAGATTCTGGCTCCATTTCCTTTACTCCCCTCATCAGATGATTACTGATATTGATAAGGCACCTCTTGAGCTTTTTCTCCTCTGGGTTGAACAACCCAATGTCTCCCAGCCTCCCTCTGTGAGGTACTACTGTCCCTTAACCACTCGGGTGACCCTTTGCTGAACCTGCTTCAGCAGCTCCATGTCTCTCTGATCCTAGGGAGCCTAGAACCCAACACAGTACTCCAGATATGACTCAGCAGTGTGGAGTAGCAGGGAAGGATCACATCCCTCAGTGTAATCATTCTCCTAATGCAGGCCAGCATGCTGCTGGTCTTTTTATGCTGTAACAGTGGTTGCAGGGACTAGTGGGCAACATAGTCCCCAGGAATCCCAGGGTCTTTTCTGCACAGCTGCCTTCCATCCGGCCAGCCCCAGTGTGCACAGTACTTGGTGTTATTCTTCCTTAGAGCAGGACTTGAGACTTCCCCTTGACCAACTCCATAAGGTTCCTGTTTGTCCACTTTTCCAGTCTGTGAAGGTTCCTGAGAATGGTAGCACAACCCTCTGGTGTACCAGCCACTGCTTCTAGTGTTCCTGTAGCTGTACTGATGTCTAGTTCTTTTTACAAATCTGGGGGACAAAGGTGAGGAAAGAAATCTTTTCAGGAACTGATCCAGAAGGCCAAGATGGTCTTCAGTACTCCACTGAGTGATAACCCTCTGAAACTGCAGGAGAAATCCTGGTGACAATGAAAACTGAGGTGGTTTATGGTAATGAATTCCATAAGATCTGAAGGTCCAGCCTGTTCAGATTTGGCTATAAGTAATAGCAAGGTAGGCATGGTCAAGCGTGTCTTGAAAACTCAAAAGGGTTTAATAAATGAAAGAAAATAACACAAAAACAAAGAATAAAACTGAACACAGTATAAGGAAAGATCCTATACCCGCTACAAACACCTCGAGAATGCCATTGGTCCCTTTGTTCTGTCTTCTTTTCTACCTAATGATTGAGGATGGATCCATTTGAAAACTTCCAATAGAAAGGGGGGAAGGTTTTGATGAACAGAGGAAAGATCCAACAGGTGCTTTTCTATTGGCACTGACCCAGTTACAGAGAGACAAAGATAGAACTTTCCAGTTAAACTTCCTAAAAAGTCAAGAGGTAGGCTGAAACCTTTTTCCTAATACAGAAGTACCCACTTAGCATGGAGGGTGCATTATTACAGTGGTTTTACTATTTCCTCCTACTAGGTCAGGTTTTTAGTTTTTCTTTTCAGTCTGATGCTCTATTTTTCCTTTTGCCTGTTTGCAGCTGGAAAGAGGACTTCAGTCTATAAGAAAAAGACACTGGGTAAAACCCTTTTCATTATTAGGCACCCTTGCCTATTATACTGTTGAGCTCAATGGCTTTCTTCCAGGACTTTGCCTAACCTTTATAATTTTCATGGAGGACCTGAAGAATCTTTGTCATTCCAGTTTAGGTTTCCCACACATTTCTTCTACACAGGTGAACAACTTAATTGGAAACACCTTCTGTCTCCTAACAACAAAAGATTTCCTGGCTTGGAAAAAGTCTTCTTCATCGAAAACAAAGCAGACAATTGCTGCAATAGTGCTCACTTTAACAGACTCTTTAATGAATTTGATTAGATTGTGGTGGGTGTATAACCTTCTGACAAAGCAGAGAGAGAACCAAATTAAAATTTTACTGTGTGAAATAATTCTCAAAAATGTCTAGCTCTCTCCAGACTCCATTAGCTATCAGGTAAACTGGGCAAAAGCTTTGTTTGAAGTCAAGAAGGGAGCTGGAATCCTTACCTCTCTCAATCTCTCCCTTTCTCTGCATACATACACAAAGAACAAAGTTTAATAGATAGCATATGCTGTTAGCCAAGCCTTTGTTCTTGCCCCAGCAGAGGCAAGGCACTGCCAAGTCCCACTCTGTTTCAGTGTCTCCCCGTGTTTGGCTTGGGTTTCCTTCCATTTGAAGCAGTCTCATACAAAATTCTGAAGATTCACGGTGCATTTGAATGGAAAATTTGAACCATCACTCAGGGATTGTATTTTTCAACTCTGACTCCATGCAGTGATCAGAATTTGGCTCCCTTGCCTATAGTCTGATAACAGCAGATAAGAGATGACTTAGCCTCCTTTCCATCTCTGTGCAAAATCTTTAGTAACTGGAAGTAACTCTCATTAAATGAATTATAAGATGTAGAATGTTATGCTTTTGTTTCTTGTTGCTGTTTTTTGTGTTTAGTTTTTTGGGTTTTTTTTACCAATATGCCAGTTTGGAAGACATTAGACATGTTATCACAATTAGGTTGTTAAAAAAGGGGCCTACTCTGTGGTCTTAGGAAGATCTTAAATATGTGGATGGGTGTTGTGGTCTTCCCTCAATGGCTGGGTAATTCTTCAACCTGACCCCTCCAGGCAAATTTCCCAGATGAAAAACTCTCCTATTTTTCTGTATTTGGCCTGTTAAATTTTTTTTTTTTTAATTTTTTCTTCTTTTTTTCCTTTCTCCTTTGATTCTCTCTGCTTAAGTGTTGAATTTCACAGGCTTTTAGCTCTATGCCTCTTATTAAAGTTAATATTGATTAGGTTGTCATGTATTGATAAATCTTCATGAAATACTGTGAAAATGTGAAGGCTAGGTTATTGGGATGGGCTGGTCCTGAAAATCTGTCATTCTCATTTTTATCTCTTCAGTGCAGTCAAGGAACATTTCTGAGAGCTTGGTTTGCTGACAAGCATGTTTTATATCAGATGTTTCCTACCTGGTGGTAAGCAATGCTGCATGGTACTTGCTCTTTGTGGAGTCTATTCAAGACAGGCTGAGAAAAGTTTTGCCTTGAATCTGATTAATGGAATACATTTGAAAAGCCTCCAATAAACCCTTATCATTGTGAACTGTAGCTGGCACAGTAAATGGGTGTAAGCTTACACATAGGCATGCCCAATGGCTTGTGAAATGCCCTGCTGGAATAGAAGGATATTGAAATAATGTTAAGGAAACACAGCTGACAGAAGCTGAGAAAAAGACAGGTTCAGGGTTGGGGTTGGCATCCCATCCCCAAGACATCACATTACCCTGCAAAATATAACAAATATGAGAGGTCTCAATAAGGGAATCTCTGCTTACTTTTTGTGTCCTAGACTTCTACTCTCACCATGTTCATTTTAATGAAACCCAAAGTACAAGCCAGCCAAGTAAAAGTTACTAACTGCCAGTTAATGGGGACTGTAATCTGAAGTTCTTGTCTTTGCAATGAGCCTCCTCATCTGTCCCCATGAATTGATGGGTTACAGATACTGGCTTCCAGCAGGTACTTGTGAGGCCTGTGACAGATCAGCTGAGCTTGATGCTGTTAATTCATCATTAATTAATTAATCATTACCCCGTGAGCTGAGGTTCTTTCCAATCTCTCAGAGGAAGGTCTTTGTGGCACATAAGCCACTTCTCACTCTTCTTTTTAGGTGGCCCTGAGTAACAGTGTTCTCTCCTCTTTCAACCTCCCTTTGTGCTTGGATTGCACCACTTGTTTTGATTTCCCTCAGGTGATAGGTCTGTGTACTTCAGCAACACAGTGCAGCAGAAAATGCTGCTACAGGTAATGAGCCTGCAGTGTGGGTCACAGAGCAGCCTTGTACAAGGTGTTAGTGCCATACACAGAAAAAAAAACTGTGATCCAAAGGTAAGGCTGGGTTTGCTGCCATTTCCTACCAGAAAAGCATCAGACTCGGGGCAGCAGCACTAGTAGACTAAGAAAGTCAAGTTTCTTTCTCTCCATGAAGCAGATTACCACCAGGATAAGATCCCATTGTGTGTGGCCCTGAGTTTTTCCAACAAAGCAAGAGTCACACCTTTGGTTCTTGGTGGAGAGAGTCACATGTTATTGTGGCATAGCAATGATTCATTG
>WEIU01020912.1:0-17997 GCA_013389925.1 Aegithalos caudatus
ACATGTGGGGACACAGGGGGACACATGTGCGGACAGATGGGGACATGTGTGGGGACATGTGGGGATACATGGGGACACGTGGGGATATGTGGGGACACGTGGGGACACGTGGGGACATGTGGGGGCACATAGGCACATGTGAGGACACGTGGGGACACATAGGAACATGTGAGGACACGTGGGAATATGTGAGGACACGTGGGGACACATGGGGACACGTGGGGACACATGGGGACACAGAGGGGGCCGCCCCAGAGCTGCTGTCCCCTCTCCCAGCGTGGGCCCTGTCCTGCAGCTCCCCTGCTGCCGCAGCCCTGCAGGACACCACGGGCTGAGGAGGGCCACGCTGTGTTACAGCCAGCTCAGCTAAAAGGAAAGGAGATTCCCCCCAGTCTCTGCCTTTGGGGTGTTTTTTCCGTAATTCTCCTCTCGGGGGCACGGATCTGTTTGTGCCTGGCTCTTGGGGAGGTGAGGGGGCTCTTCCTGCAGGTGAGGAGGAGGAGGAGGAGGAAGGAGCAGCCCCACCTCAGGGTCACTGTGGCCTCTCCAGGGACCATCCTGCCTGACATTGGGGACATTTCCCCACTCCCATTTTTTCATCTTTCTGCCTGATGCCCCTCTCCCATCACATTCCTCACAAATCCACCCTGCTGGCAATAACTCCCAAACGTTTTTACTTGTAGCATCATTAGCTCAGCCATGGCGTGATGCAGTAATTAAGCAGGACCTTAAACTAAGGAGGGAGAGATGCAGAGTTTGCTGTTGAGGGAGCAGAACAAGGACAAGGACAAGAGAGGCCCCGGGGCTGTGCCAGGCAGGTGCTCCAGGGCAGGAATGCCATTAGGAGGATGTGCCAGGTGTAAAAATCCCAGCTGAGCCCGTCCTGCTCCGAGCTGGGGACAGCACCTGCACTCAGCAGGCAGAGCTCAGCAGATGGGGGAGGCAGGACAAGGCTGGATGTTCTCCTCTGAGTGTGTTTGTGGTGTCTCTGTGCAAAGCTCTGACTTTGAGCTCCCTGGTGAGGCCAAATTCAGAGCACAGACATCACCAGGGTCCCCTTCTCCTGTCCCTGTCCCCTCCTTGCAGCCAGCCTGTGCTCTCCTGGAGAGCTGCTCTTTGCAAGCTGCCCTGTTCCCCCACACAGAGCAAACCTGGCAGCATCATCAGCTGCTCCAGAGCCTTCCCCTCATGCAATAACCTCTCATTATTTTTTAATGTTGTTGTAACTTTATGGTTTAATCAGTATTTGCAATTTGTTAGTAGTCCAGGCTGCAATAAAATTGTTTTCCAGGTACTGAAACATCCTATCAAGGTTTGTAAAGCAGTGGTTCTTAGTTTATCACACCCATAAAAAGCACTGGCAACTTGACAGATATAATAACTTTTTTTATCAAGTGTCTAATTTGAGAGGAAATTAAGCCATACGTTACACGCCGATCCGAGCTGGAATTGGAAAAAGACCCAGGCACCCTCTCCCCACCCCTGCAGGCTCCTCTCTTCCCACCCTCTCCTGCACAGGAAAGGCTGCTCCCAGCTGCTGTGCCTCTGCATTCACTCTGCAGTATCCTCAGCTCTGGGTGTATTTTTACAGGGCACTGCACACTTAATAAAAAATTATTTATGTGGCCTGCATTGATGTCACAGCAGTGAAACAATACCTTGCCTTTCCTGCAGCAGAGCTGTGATTTATACGAGTGCCTGGAAAAGCTTCCTGGAAATGCAGTGCAGATGCTCCAGGCCACTGTAACAGCCTCTATATCCAGTTTACTTCTGGGCTGGGGTTTTTAAATCAGGCAGGTGATTTTGGGGGGTTTGCATCCACCCACCCCAGGGTGCCCGTGGCTGGGATTGCACCAGCACGGGGAGAGCAGCTCCTTGAGCTTGGAATAATTGCAGTTTTGTGCTGGGATTTTGGTCATCCTGACAGAATTCCCCCAGTCCTCGTGCCCAGGGGTGAGTTGGGTGATGTTGGCTTTGTCCTTGTCCCTAAAGGCCTCTCTTTTGGGAGGCTCCTCCTGCTCCTGGCTGGATTCTGATCCAGAATATTCCCTGTCCCCCCCTGGCTGCTCCCTCCTTGTCCCTAAAGGCCTCTCTTTTGGGAGGCTCCTCCTGCTCCTGGCTGGATTCTGATCCAGAATATTCCCTGTCCCCCCCTGGCTGCTCCCTCCTTGTCCCTAAAGGCCTCTCTTTTGGGAGGCTCCTCCTGCTCCTGGCTGGATTCTGATCCAGAATATTCCCTGTCCCCCCCTGGCTGCTCCCCAGCTCCTCTCATCCTGTGATGCCAACCCACCTTCTCCTCACTGAAGGATAACTATTTTGCTGTCAGATTCCAGTGCTGATTTTCCCCCATTCCCATAAGCAGTACAAAAAATTCCAATAAAAAATCGAGCAACGGGCATGGATCACCAGGAGAGAGCTCCCTAAAATCCAGCTCTGGAAGCGATGCCCAGGTGTCCCAGGTGTCCTGCAGGCACTGCCCCTCACCCTGCAGGGTCTGGGGCCAGCATGGATTTGTGCTGAGAGCCTGGAGTCAAAGTCAGATGCCTCCTACCAGCAGCTCACTTTATTTGTTTAAATTTTCATGCTCGCCAATGTCTGTGACACAGGAGACAGGTTTATGGAGAGAGAAAAGGAAAAAAAAAAAAAAATGTTGACAAATGGCCCAGTAATCAACTGGAACATGCAATAAATCATTGGAGTGCCAATAACACTTCCAGGAGGAGTTGAGAAAGGTCATTACGATGCCACCATGTATCATGCAGCGCCAAACAAAGCAAACAGAACATGTTGGGAATAGGATTATGGGAGAAGCATCTGTCAGTTCTAATTAAGAATTAACTGTGGATCCTATATAAAAAGATGTGTGGTTTATTCCTATCTCCCTCCTTTTCCCACTTAGCTCTCCGTTTTTTCCCCCTCTCCAAAATAAAACTCAATTACTCTAAAATAAAAAAAAAAAAAAAGCCCTCTGTCATTTAATCTATTCAACAGCAGGAAAAACAACCCGATGTGACAAAAGAGTGAAGGCAGGCGGGGAGGGACGGGGCTGGGCTGGCTCCTGAGCCGCCCTGGCGTGCGCTGTGCTCGGAGCTGCCCCCTTTGATGAGATCCCAGAAGTTCCTGGACGTGCCCGGATCAGGAGATGGCTGAGGGAGGCAGGGAATGCCAGAATCAGAACATCCCGGATCCCACCCCCCGGCTGGGGATGGGGAAGTGGAGAGAGCTCGGAGGCTGAGATGATGAAAAGCTTTTGGCTCCCGATGGAGGAAATGCAAACGGAGTGACAGTCAAATAAAGCAGAGGAGTTAAGGAGAGGAGAGGGGTGGGGTAACCAAGGGTCTAAAAGAGGGGAGCAGGGGGCTCTGAGCCCGTTGTCCACCACATCCTCCCCCCACAGCAAGCGGGGCATTTCTCCAGCTCCATCACAACCCCCTGGGATTTGTCCCCTCTGGCTGCTCCTCCGTGCTCCTGGCACTCACCCGAAGGTGACAGGAGGGACTGAGCTGCTCACCTGCCCTGAGCCAGGTGAGCAGCGTCCCCTCCCTGTCTGTGGGACCCTCCCTGTGCCCCGTAAATCCCCCCAGCACCTCCCTGCTTTCACCTTCCCCTCTCCTCCTCCAGCTCCCTGTTCTCTCTCTCCCCATTAATCTGAGCTGCATCCCATGGGCACCTGGCCCAGGGCTCCAGCTGAGCGGGCTCTGCAAGCACCACGCTTTGCTTTCTTATTATTTTTTCCCCTTTCTTGCTCTCTATATTTCCAGGCCTCATTTCTGCTTAAGTTTGCATTTCTTCTCTTTCTTTCCTTTTTTTTTTTTTTTTTTTCTTTTCCTTTCTGCTGACTGAGACAAGACCGTGTCCTACTTCAACATCCCAGGATTTGTTACAACTTCAAGGTGCAGGTTTATGGCCACAGTTGTCCCGTTTATGGTACAGTTCTTCTTATGGGTTCTAATAAACTTTGTAGCTCCAGGGTGCTCTTAAATCCTGATATGAAAGATAGAGAAGAATCATTATTTAGTCCAACTAAATATAAGATGCTTCACCCTTGAAGGCTGAGGATAATGTTTCTCTCACAGGTGTGGAAGGACCCATAATTCCTGTGTACAGCAAGTGCAGCTGCAGGGGAAAAGAATCAATTCTCCCTGTGGAAATAGGTGTGCTCCCACCGCGTGGGATGGCGAGCAGCAATGCCAGCTGGGATCCTCCAGCGCAGGGAAATGGGATTAAACAGCAGCAGAAGTTGCAATGAAAGGCGTGCGTTGGGTAAGGAATGCAGGGCTGTGGAAAAGGGAGTGGGACCCATCCCGGCAGGAGGAGGGACAGCACAGGGGATCCCGCAGCTCCCAGCCGGTCCCTGCTGCCCTCGGGGAGGTGACACGGTGCTAAACACAGGCAGAGACCTGAAAATGAATTATTCAGGGTCACTTTGGGCTCGGCTCCGTCCCTCCCACAGGGAGAGCCCAAAGCCAGCAGCGCTCCCACAAACACGGAGCTGCCCCACGGGGTTGTGACCCCAGACTGAAGCTGCAGCCTGCCAGGAAAGTTCTCTTTCCTCTCACTCATCCCCTGAACTGGCTGCTCAGATTTTCCGTGGTTCCCGCGGGCTTCCAGCCTGGACAATCCCAGCCATCCAGCCCGACCTGGAGCCACTCCCAGCTGCCAAATGCCAAAGGCAGCGCTGTCACCGGAATATCGCTCAGCTCCTGCTCACCAGTGTAAACAATGTGGTTCAAAGCCACTGAAAAGGCCACAGTGCAAGACATCAGCTTGTTCAGGTCTATGCAAGCTTTTTGAAGGATGTATTTCCCTGAGTTCTTGGTGTCCTTGGTGTACAACACATCCCAAATGCCGCCCTAAGTGAAGCTGTGGAATGCAGGGTGCCAGGCAGGGCACCCCAGCATCCAGGACAGCCTGTGCCCCCAGGCTGAGCCCCCCGGGAGCAGTGGGACCCTCCCAAATGTGCCCTCCCAGCAGCCTCTTCCCATTTATCCCGAGCGGGCTCCTCCTCAGCAGATGTTCAAGACTCAGCGCTCAGGCTCACACGGAGCAGCTTCCAACAAAAACCATCTGGAAAAGAAAACAACAAACTATCTGCAAAGCTATTTCCCTCCTCTGCCTCATCCCCGATCCCAAAGTCACCGGGGAGGATTGGAGAGGGCAGGGAGCGCCAGGGCATGGAAGGAGTGTGTCAGGGAATGCTCCCAGGCAGCCTGCAGCCGTTCCAGGGAAATGTGGCAGGGCAGCTCTGCTCCTTGGCATGGCCAGGCACCCGCAGCTGCTTTGCCCCATGGAGCTGGGGGCAGCAGGAGCCAGGAGGACACAGGGGAGCTTTTTCCTCTTTGCTTTTCATCCTGGCTTTCTCCCTCTGGAGGAGGAGCTGGTAACTTTAGCCCCCAGATGGGGAAGTCGTTTGTTGTTCAGCAGTCCCCACTGGCTGTAGCCAAGATGTTCTTGCCTGCAGCAGGTCCCGGGATCCCTCGGAGCTGCTCACACGGGGTTATCCCAGTCACTGTGAGCAGCCACGGATTGTGCTGGGCTCTGTAGGACCTTCAGGATTTTACAGGAGAGCCCGGCGGGCTGTGACCTCCCCCCGGTGTGCTGGAGGGAGGGAGATGGACATGAACAGCCGAGCTGGGAAATGTGCGCTGCTCCGGATGGAGCGCGATGGAATTGTGGCTGTGGGTCGGAACCGCAGTGGGAATCTGTGAGGATCCTGCGTGCGAGGTCCGTGGTGACAGACAGGTGTCGTGTGGGTGCCTCCCTTCCCTTCGGCTTTTTCGGGATGTCTCTGCTGCCCTGGGATCTGCCCTTTCCCGGAGAGCTCCCGCACAGCCCAGGAAACGGGGCGGTGAGAGCCGAGCCATCCATCCCCGCGCTGTGTTTCCAGAGGAGCGAGTGTGACTGTCAGGTTTACAAAAGATTGTTTATGTTCGGTGGCGTGAAATGGGGAGCGAGTGCGCGGAGCGGAGCGGGAGCGGGGGCTGACAGCGCCGCATCCATCCTCCCTGCTCGCTGCATCCATCCTCCAGCCGCATCCATCCTCCACGCTGCGGCGGCCAGAGCGCCGGGGCCGCTGACAGGGGCCATAAATCACCGCTGGGAGATGCTGTACCTACAGCTCACACCGCTCCCCGTGACAAACACACAATAATCCACACAGCGCAGCACTTTTTCTCCCCTCTCTCCCTCCGCCGCTGGTGCTCGAGTGACGACAAGAGGAAACCTGGAAAGCCTGGATGTGTCCTGCGGGACCGAGGCGAGGAGCGGGGCTGCCACAGCTCCCGCGTCACGCCGGAGCCAGCGGCTGTTGAGGGACCGCGGTGACAGGGACACTTTTGAGGAGGTGGCTGGGAGGGGGCCCCTTCCCAATGCCGGGATTTTCACTCGCCACTGCCCAAGGGGGATGGGACTGGGGAAGGTGGGATGGGGCTGGGATGGAGCTGGGGCAGGTGGGATGGAGCTGGGATAGGTGGGATGGAGCTGGGGCAGGTGGGATGGAGCTGGAATAGGTGGGATGGGGCTGGGATAGGTGGGATGGAACTAGGGCAGGTGGGATGGGGCTGGGATGGAGCTGGGATAGGTGGGATGGAGCTGGGATAGGTGGCATGGGGCTGGGATAGGTGGCATGGGGCTGGGATAGGTGGCATGGGGCTGGGATAGGTGGGATGGGGCTGTGGAGCGATGCCAGCCCCGGGCTCTGCAGTGCCCTGGGGATGGCCAGGCTGGGCACACGTGGTTCCTGCAGCCCAGACAAAGCCCCCGGGCCGTGTGCTGCCCACACAGGGTCTGTGAGGGCTGGGGAGGTGACCCTGCTGTGGGCACAGCCCTGAGCTGCCTCCCCTGTGAACCCTCCCAGCACGGGGGTGCACGGTGGGGCACAGGGGGGCCAGCCCCGCCACCTCACCCAGGCTCCCCCCTGGCACCTGCAAGTGGAAACACAATCCCCAAAGAAGTTGAAGGAAAGGCAGGAGGCAGCAGTGCTGACACCACCCTGGGCTGTGATTTGCGAGGGAACAGGAAGGAAAGAGGCCTATCTGGTTGGACAAGCCTTAAATCAATGTATCCTAATTAACAAAAGATCTAATTCATCAAAATGACAGCAACTCTATTTATATCACCTCCTTCCATGGGGGCTGCTGGGGGTTTAGGCTTGGGGATTTTTCTCCCTTCCCTTTTCTGACAGCTTTATCTTTCCCACACACATTTTAATTTTCCCTTTCTGGGGGAGAAGGACTGATAGCGAAGCTTTCCTTGGGAATATGGACATTTAATTGACATTTTCTGCCTCACCCCCAAAATAGCGGGATATGTGGGGGGAGCTGGGAAGGAGAGGTTATCTTAGAGAGGTGCAGGTCTGATTTGGAGGGGGAAGAAACCGCTGACAGGTGAGCAGGGGCTTGCAGCTCTCCATGCAAAATGTGGTCAGGTCCTGCAAGCTGGGACTGTGCTCTGAAAACACCCCCAGCAGGAGCCGTGGTCGCACAGGGATCTTGGCTTTCGCTTGGAAAAGCAAACCCTGAGAGCTTGACAACGTGCTGGCTGACACCTTAAATCTCGAAGTGCATAAAAAGAAACCCAACTGTTTTGTTTTGTTTTAATATCTGGAAACCTCGTGGTTTGGGGGCTGGGAGCGCGGGAGGCTGAATTGCCGTATAAATACCGGGCCCGTGGCAGTGCGGAATTGCTCCGCTGCTCTCAGCGGGCTCGGGCTCGGGGAGGGGGGGAGCCAGGCTTGGACGTGATATAGGAACACAAAAATAGTAATAATAGTAATGAATCCCCGCTCAGCCGCTCCTCCCACGGCAGCGCAGGAGCAGGAATCCAAGCTGTCCAAGCCGCAATGCCCCGGCTCGCTCGGGAGAGGAGGCTCGGGAGGTGCTGGGGTAAAAAAAAATCACCAAAACGAACCGAACCAAACCGAACCGAACCAAAGCGAGCCACGGCAGCCGTGCTCTGAGCACGGAGATGAAAGGGCCATAAAATGGAGCCGTGGCTGGCGGCTGCTCCGGCACATCCATCCTGGAGAGCCGGGTACCTGCGCCTCCCGGAGCCTCAACTCCTGATGAACCAACGCGCTGCCGAGCGCATTTATATGCAAAGGCGTATAATATGTCCCCTGTATCTAATTATCTGTCAACCTGAGGCAGTTTGTTTTCCAAATCGGCCTCTCGGCTGTGACTTTATGAGGTCGTAAAGAAAACGGTGCCACTCTCGCACCGGAGCGCCGGGAGAGCCTGGATCAACAAATTACCATCTTTAATGGTGTCTGCCGAGCGAGCTCCTGCCCTCGGCGTGTCCCGGCACAAAAAAACCCGGCGTGGGCAGCCCTGGAGCCCGGGTAAATCCCAGCAAAGTCCCCGACAGCCTAGACAACCCCAGCCCCATGGAATTCGGGTAATTCCCAGCCCTGGCATCGCTGCTGGATGGGGCAGGGACCCCAGCGCTGCCCTCGCTGCCCACTCGCCCTCCTGTGCCCCCCGAGTTTGGCAGGAGCTGGTGAAATCCTGGCTGTGAGAGCAACGCCGCCAAGCCACGGATTCCTCTGCCCACGCTGCTCCTGTGATTAATGATGGAAAGGAATTAAAAAGAAGGAGAAAGGAAAAAAAAATATAAAAAAAAAAAGAGCGAGGGAGAGGGGAGGGGAGCGGGTCAACAGCTGAGTGCAAGGCAAGTCGCTAGACAGGGAGTAATTAAGATACTTGGGTAAATATGATTAATAAGCTCAAACTGGCAGGGTGTGCAGTAAACAAGGGCTAACCAGATGGTACCCTTTCCTTTCTGACAATGCTGCAAGCTTTGTAAAAATAGGAAGGAAGGCTCTGGATCCTCCCAGCGAGCTCGGGAGGAGGGAGGATTCAGCACAGGGCCAGGGCAGTGAATCACCTGATAGGAATGAGAGACATTTCCCCCTCCATCACATCCCGGCCAGGGGCTGGGAAAACACCACGGCAGGGATCAAACACAGCAAACACGAGCTGATCCCGGAGCTGGGAGAGCTGGGAGGGCTCCAGCCCTGGCCAGGGGTCATGCCCGGCCAGGGCTGCTCGGAAATGTCCCCCCAAAACACTTCCATGTCAGGAGATGCCATTTCACCAAAGGTGAAACATTTGCGGAAATGCGCTGATTTTGATGAAATTGCATTTGGAAAGAAAAATCAAAGGAGAAAATCATTTCGATAAGGCCAAAGCATTTGAGCTTGACCTTTTAGGAATTAAATGGCATAGGTTTTTTTTCCATTTCAAAAAGCATTTTGTTTCAGTGTTATATATATAGAAATATATCTGTAAGAACTGCTGAAGCCAGAATGAAATGTTGTGATTATCCCAACATGCCATGATACATTTCCCCCAGTGCAATACTACATGAAATTAAGCCTAAATATCCTTCTGCTTTGAAACCTGGAACATCAGAGCAGCAGGACAATGTGTTCAGGTCTCAGAACTACCTTTTTGCACTGGACTATTTGCACTGTCCAGCACTTTTAAAATAATAAATTTGCCAAGCAGCCCCGGGTATTAATGTTTGATTAAATCAGCGCTCAACTTTCAGCTTCCTCAGGACAAGGATTCTCCTTTTCCCCAGCTGAAAAGTTCCCAGTGATAATGAGAACAGCAAATGTTTTGTCTTCACAGGAGATGAGCAGAACACGGGGCGTGGGAGGAACTCTCAGAATCCCAGAGATGGCTCCAGCTTCTCCCAGCACTGCTTTTCCCCCCAGCTCACTCTTTTCCCCACAGGTGAGGCATCTCAGCTTTGTGGGGAACTTCTCCTGGGCTGGGAGATCATCACAGATCCAAGGTCACTTCTGGTCTCCCTGCCCAGACTTTGAGGCTGCCACAGCACTCCCAGGGCAGGGGATGGGTCTGTGCCACATTTGTCTCACCAGTGCAGGACTGGGAGGGCCTGTGGATGCTTCCAGGGTGAAAAATGCAGTGAGATTTGTTGGGAGGCTGAAGGAATAGCCAGTGGCTCGAGGAGGTGGGGTAGGGATTAAAGATAAAGAAGAAATTTCAGCTCATTGGCAGGACACATATTTTTCCAATATAAAAGCAAATGGGGGAACCCTTAAATAAATTGACTCTATAAAAACGTCCCTTTGTATTACCGCCTCACCTTTTCAGGGGGAAAGCACCAAGGTTTATTTTCATGGATCCAGAATAAAAATATCAGTGCTGCTTTGTAATTTCCCAGAGCCACCAAGCAGTCCAGAGCTATTTAAAACCCACAGGCCCCCCCCTCAGTACCCAGAGCCCACCCGGCTGCAGGAGCAGCTGCCATGGAATTACAAGAGTCCTCGTCACAAGTGAGGAGAAACAAGTTGTGGCATTTAGGAAAGGTCTGCAAAAATAGGTGTCAGACCTTAACTAATAGTGATTGTCCTTCCATTCTGCTGTAATTTACATTTAATTCACACATTTCATTTCCATTTAAAATATGATTACAGTGTTTTGAAGCACATCTCACCTGTCCCCTCTGATTAGGGCGGGATGGAAATAACACGGAGCAGCAGGAGCGAGGCTGGGCTCGGCTGCGGGGTGGGAAACACTCGGTGCTTCTGGGGATAAGAACACTTCCAAAAACTCCTCCTGAGCAGGGGCAGAGGGGCAGGACAGACAGACACAGCCCTGCCCCACAGGCAGTGCTTGCTCCAAGGCTTTAAACACCAGCTTAAAAGGTTTCACACCTTCCACCATCTCCAAACCTCATCCGACCTGGCCTTGGACACTCCCAATGATGGGGCAGCCACGGCTTCTCTGGGGAAGAGAGAACTTCCCTCCTCCTGCAGAGCCCTTCCAGAAGACTTTTTTTAAGCACAAAAAGAAATAAATCAGTCAGGCCCTTCCCCAGCCTGCTCTGTGCCCGCCCCCGGAGCGCAGCAAAGGCAGGAAGGCTCTGATTAATATCTGCTACGTGTAGGGGAAAACAACAACCCCGTAAACAGTATTATTAACCCATGGGCTGGCAATAAATCAGTGTGAGAAGGTGACCTCAGCAATGCTGGAGTAATCCTGCGTGTCAGGGTAAATTTATGAGGCCAATTTTATTGGCCTGTATGACCCAGGCTCCTTGGAGATGTCTCAGTAACAAATCCAATCCATATCATTTATTAGCTTTGCACAGTGTCAGCTCGGAGCACGGGAGGGATCCCATTAAATCCTATTGCTCCCTCTGCCAACCGTGGGCACAAATAAGCTGTTGGATAATTGTTGGCTGCCAGGAGCCCCCTTTGAGGAATCTGCTCTCTTGGATCCTTGCAGCTTCCCAGGTTGGAAGTGTTGGGGTTGGGTTTGGCCATCAACCCCTGGCCCTCGCTGTGCTGGGCTGGCCATGGGGACAGGGGTGACAGAGGTGGGGACAGAGGTGGGGACAGAGGTGGGGACAGAGGTGGGGACAGAGGTGGGGACAGAGGTGTTCCCCTGGACATCCCAGGTGCTGGATGGGGATCTGGTGACCCTGGGAGCTGCTGCTGGACCAGGGCAGGTGCAGGGTCCCAGCTGAAGGGATCCTGTGAGCAGAGCTCTGCTGGGCACGGGGCACACCAAGGGATTTCAGGATTATTGATGGCTGAAACTCCTCCCTCCAGGAGGGAAGGCATCCTCTGGCTGAGCCCTGCAGGCAGTGGCCAAAAATCCTCCATTTGGGGGCACTTGGTGACGTGTGTGTGGTGTCAAGCACCCTGCTGGTGACAGCAGCACCTCTGGGTCTGGTCCCTGTTGGCCAAGCAGGGCCTGGTGGAGCAGTTTGGGGCTGTTTGACTGTCCCTGTCATCATAAGGTTTACGGATGGTTAATTTATTCTTTATAGCACAGTCATTGATGGCTGTTAAATCACAAATGAGAGCCAATAAAGGGTGAATTGCAGCTGAAATTACACTGTTTATATGACAGCAGAGTGCTGGCTAAAAGATTCATATGCCGCTGATGAAGTACGTTATAAATTTTAATTACCATAGTTTGTACAAATGACATGTTTGAAATGCTATTGAGTAATGTGACCCTGATAATGAAACTATAAAATAAATCATTAACTTTCTGAATGAGCTTTTTTATTTCCATGCTACATGAAGTAAACTTTCCAATTTATTCCATTGCAGTCTTCTTCTAAAAAAAAAAAAAAAAAAAAAAAAAGTGCAGAGAGAAGAGTCACAAACCTCCCCTCCACTCTGAGCACAGGAGGGATGAGTGGGACCATGCAGGGCAGGATGTCAGAAAAGTGACCAAAGCCAAGCAAAGCCCTCAGAGGGCCTGGTTAATGCAGGATGATGCCGTGCTCCTGCAGCTGCAGCCAGCTTAGCTGAGATAAGAGCAGGGCTTGAGAACCAGCTCCAAAGAGCCATAAAAATCCCAAGCACAGAAGAGAGGAAATCTCCCTTGAAGTCAGGCTGTAATTATAACTGGCTGCCTGGCCAGGGCCCTGCAGCCCCAGCTGCTGGCCTGGGCCCTGCTCTCCTCTGGGAGCTCCCGGGATCTGCCCAAGCTTTGGAGCCAGAGCAGAGGTGCCTGAGCCCTGATGGTTCCACTCAGCAGCCCAGATAATTCCCTGGATGGGAGTGAGGGGCTGAGCTCCAGCCCAGGGAGGGATTTCTCAGGAGGCTCCCTGGGGAAGGAAGAGCTGGGCGCTCACTCATCAGTCTTGTTCTGCTCATGGAGATGTTCTAAACCCTCTGGAAGACACTGGAATCAGGTTTTCACCTTATTATATTGCCATATATCATTTTTTGAGGGATAACAGGGCATGAAACAAGATGGGAGCGTGCCAGAGGTTCATTCAGAGGATGCAGAGGGTGTTCCCTGCTCCTGTGTGCCCACACTGACCCATCCCAGAGCAGGAGCAAAGGGCTCCTCCTTCCCCTCAACCTCCTCCAGAAAATCACCAGCTCTGGGGCTCCCTGCACCTCCTTCCTCATCCTCTTGGTTAACCTTTAATTAGGAACCTGTTCTTTACCCACCTCGGCTTGGATGTGAGCCTCTGCTGTCCCCCAGCTCTCCCACACTGTAAATAAGCAGCGTGTCCCTGTCCCGGGGCAAACAAAAGGTGGCAGTGGGAGCCTCCAAATGAGCAGCTTGGAAAGGAGGGGGAAGGGGCCCGGTGACATTTCCAGCGGCAGGGATGCAGCGGGAGGCTGCAGGTCAAGCACCGTGCAGGGATGGGGATGCTGGAGATGAGGTAATTTATGACCCATAACGAGCTTTGTGGTTCTTTGTGCTGAGGTGGATCTCATCCCTCGAGCCACGAGGGGCTCTGTGTGCCTGGGAGTCCTTGTCCATGGGAGCTGGGGGGAATCCCTGGCTGGGAGCCCCTAAATCGGGCAGAATTTGGGGTGGGGCAGGGTGGGCACCCACTGCTGGCACAGCTCAGCCCCCGGGGCAGAGGCCACGGCCACCCCCAGCCCTCTCTGCAGCCCCATCTGTCCTCCCTCCCCAGCAGGGTTTGGAGCTGCAGGACTCTAACACCCACTTTTGTCTTATCAGCCACCCTGAAAATATTCCCAAGCAGGCTGCTCATGCCGCACTACTTACCATTAAAAGAAAGGACCACATTATTGCTGTTATAAACCATTGATTAAGGTTTATAATAGCAATAATCCCCTCGAAATTCATTGTTACTGCAGTTAATGACCAGTTTATTAGAGCGTTAACCATCCTTGGCAATGGGCTGAGTCGTTTAATGCTGGTAACGACCAATTTCTCAAGGGTTATTGCTTAAATAACAAGCCTTTGTTAGATATATGTTCCCCCACCAGATACTGCTCCAGCTGGAACCTTCTCCTGTGAAATAATTGTTAATTATTTCCTCCAAGTTTTGCCACCACGTCTCAAAGTTTTAGGTGGGAAGGGTTGCTGAGGGCAGAGAGATGCTGAGAGCTGGGGCTGGCTGAGGTGAGGCCAAGCAGCCAGAGACACCAGAGCCATCACTGAAGGCTGTGGGAACTCTGCTGGATGAGGTTTTTCCCCTCTTCTGTCACCTGGGAGTGTCCCAGCCCTGGGCACGGCCACCCCCGCAGCACCGGCTCCATCTGGGAGCAGGGGAGTGTCCAAGGATGAGCCCCGGGCTCCCGGGCACTGCCAGGATTCACCCAGGAAGGCTGAGAGACACCGGAGCTCTCCCTCCCTCTCCTCTTACATTAATTAGATCTGAGCGTCTCACGGCGTTAACGATGTCCTATCGTGTCACGTTAGTCCCATCCCTCTAACAGCATTCCCGGGCCTGACACCAGATGAAAGGTACAGACACGATTACCCTTTAATTGTGTCATATTAGCAAAAAATAAATACTGATACAGCAGCGGGCTGACACGAAACGACGGCAAAGCCCCGGGAACGGGATGGGGCTGGCGGCTCCCGGGTTCCAACCCGCTGCCAGGTCCGGGTGTTGGGTAAGAAATCACCCAGGGGGATCTCAGCCTGAGCTTCCAGCACTGCCAGATGTGCAGGGAAGCCCTCTCCCCTAGGTGCAGCCCCCAGGCTCCTGTCCATGGGGTGGGAGGATGCTACAAACTGCCCTGATCCCCTCCCTGCCAGCCCTGGCTGCAGCTGCCTCTAACAGGCTTTGGGATTTTGCTGTGGAAAAGAACATGCCCCCCTCCCATTCCTTCATAGTTCCCCCAGAAAAAAATTATATTTCCACAGCAAATTGAATTTCAAGCTTTTCCTCTCTCTTGTTAAGAAACACAAAGAAAAATCTTGATTTGAGGAATTAGTTGAAGCCTGAGCGGTGTTAGGGTTGGGTTTGGTGCTCGCCTCCCTCTTTTTACTCTTTATTCCCACGTTTGTGGGCTCTTTGAGGTGTCATTGGGAAAAAAAAAAAAGCAAGGAAAAGGGAAGGAGGGATTACTCCAAAATCTGTGAGAACTGTTAAGTGCTTTTGGCAGTGAGATGCTGATCTTCTCCCACGATGTTTCAACCTTCTCCAACCCCTCCGGAGGCAGGAATCTCCCTGAGACAAACTACAAATACAAAACCCGAAAACACAAATACAAATACAAAACCTGACCATTTTCCCCCATCTCTGGGACAGAACCAGGATTGTCTCTGTGGCCCACCAGGCAGAGCTCTCCCTGGTGCCAGGCTGAGCTCTGAGATGGATTCTGGCTGAGGGAAGCAGGGCTGAGCTCTGCTGGCCGTCCAGCCAGGCTGGGTCTGTCTCTGCTCCCTGTCACAACTGCTGCGGGGATTTGTGCGAGCATCCGTGTTATTTTAGAGATAATGTGAGCAGAGTGGAGCATGTCACAGGATAATGGTCTCCTGCTGCTAGGCTGTTCTTGGCATTTATCAAAAAATGACACCAGAGGGAATATGCTCAAGGGAGCCGAGGTGTCGATTCGATGACTGCTATTTCGTGATAAAAGTTAACAGAAATAAAAATGAATTAGTCACAAAACAGCTTATTTATAGCAGTGCCTGGCCCAGGAGGGGATCCCTGGGAAAGGCAGGGCAGCGGTGCTCACATTGCTGGGAGGAACAGGCTCCAAAAGTGCCCCAGACCAAACCAAACGGGGCAGCATCCCCTGGGCTTCACCCTTGTCCCTCCTGCTTCGTGCCTCAGCAATACCCCCCAGAGCCCTCTGCACCCTGCTTCCAAAACAAAACACTTGTGTGTTTGGCCTAAAACCAAATGTTTTGAGCAAAATGTTTCAAAAATGTTGCCTGTGTTTATATACGGCTGTGGGGGTGGGAGCTGGATGGAGCCAGGCCCTGTGCTGGATTCTGGATTGAGCTGGGATCATGTGTGGGGCTCTGGATAGAGCTGGGATCATGTGCGGGGCTCTGGATAGAGCTGGGACCCTGCACTGGGTTCTGGATTGAACTGGGATCATGTGTGGGGCTCTGGATGAAGCTGGGATCATGTGTGGGGCTCTGGATAGAGCTGGGATCATGTGCGGGGCTCTGGATAGAGCTGGGACCCTGCACTGGGCTCAGGATGGAGCTGGGATTGTGTATGAATGGAGCTGGGCCCTGTGCTGGGCTCTGGATTGACCTGGGATCATGTGCTGGGCTCTGGATGGAGCTGGGATTGTGTGTGAATGGAGCTGGGATGGAGCTGGGTCCCTGCACTGGGCTCCAGAAAGAACTGGGATTGTGTGTGAATGGAGCTGGGACCCTGCACTGGGCTCTGGATGGAGCTGGGATCATGTGTGGGGCTCTGGATGGAGCTGGGATCATGTGTGAGGCTCTGGATGGAGCTGGCATCATGTGTGGGGCTCTGGATGGAGCTGGAATCATGTGTGAGGCTCTGGATGGAGCTGGGACCCTGTACTGGGCTCTGGATGGAGCTGGGATCATTTGTGGGGCTCAGGATGGAGCTGGGACCCTGCACTGGGCTCAGGATGGAGCTGGGACTCTTCACTGAGCTCCAGACAGAGCTGGGATCATGTGTGAGGCTCAGGATGGAGCTGGGACCCTGTTCTGGGCTCAGCTGTGCTGATGGAACTCCCAACTTCAGGGATGCAGCCCGAGTGGGAGCAGGAAAAAAGGGCAGAACACGGGAAAAAAGGTCAGGCTTTGCTGTAATGGCTACAAATGTCAGCCATGGGCCTGGTGTAAATGAATTATCCTGGCTGGAACCATCCATTGTGCTTACTGCAGCAGGTTGAGCACCAAGCTATTGAAGGAAAAGGGTGGGATGTGGGTCTCCAGCCCAACTCCCTGGAGCTCAAGGCCTCCCCTTTATCAAGGGGACCAAATCCATGGGTGATTGCTGCTGGGGCCAAGTTCTGGTGTTTTTCCAGCGGGATGCTCTGTTTTTGTTATCTCAGCTGTGGGCAGGAGAGGAGCAGCAGGAGGAGGAGGAGGCAGCAGAGGGACGTGGCAGCACCTGGGCTGGCTGGCCCTGCGTGCAGGAGGAAACAACAGAGGCCACAGGGGATGCCTTTCCACCCCCGTGTTATTCCAGCCATAAATCCCAGTGACCAGCTTGAACTTCTCTCAATTGACATGTTTACAAGGGAAGCCCGCATTTGACAGGAAAATTAAGCATATCCATCACTTAACGAGGTCGTTAATGAATGGCTCTCAGATCTCTCTGATTTTGTGCCTGGTAGCACAATTTATTGATCAAGTGCTTTCGGCTGGGCCAGATGTTGGCGTGCCTTGATCCTCTGAGCTGGGCCCTGGGCAGGGTTTAGTGAGGGGTCATTCTCTTCTCCAGCACACCCCACCTTCCCTTCTCTGTCTCTGCTCTCTCTTTTCCTCTCTCTCTCTCCTTGTTCCCCCACAGAACAAAGGGAGCAGATGCGGGCTCGGGGCCCCTCACACCCGCTCCGACATATGGAAGTGATCTCCTCTGTCTCTGTAATTACACAGGAGCTGCTCTGCAATGGCTCTGGCTTTTATTGCACAGAAACCAACCCATTCCTACATAAAACATCTTTATGGCTTCTTCTCCAGGGGCTCCTTGGCCAGGTCCTGGCAGGTACAAAGGCGTGGGGGACCCCCAGGCAGGGCAGGGTGTGGGGGGCTGAGGGGATGTGTGGCCATGGGAAGGTGGTGGCCAGAGCTCCCAGTAAAAACCAGCAGCTCTGGGAAGGCAGCAGAGGACACAAAATAACCCTGAAAACCTAAATGGGATTCATGAGCCCTGAGTGGATTCACCTTTCCTGCCCTGGGGGTGCCCAGAGCCCACCTGGGGAGAGTTTGTCACAGCCCCACTGCACTGGGGACACTTGGCCGTCCCCAGCAGAGGGATGGGGACACTCCCACCCTTGGGAACACAGCTCAGTGCCCACACCCAGATCTCCAGGGGGGTTTGCAGGTCCTGTGTCCCAGCCACAGGCACCAAGCAACCCCAGGGAGGGTCTGCTGGGGGTTCCCACTGTGCCAAACAGTCCTTCCTGGCATGGAGCATCTCCCAGGGACAGCCCACAGCCCCCTCCATCCTCCCTGGCACCTGTGTAGCATAAAGTGTTTTTTGGATGTGCTGTCAGCTTGTTTTCAGGAGGGGCTGATAAAACAATGCAAGAGTTACTGTGCAATCTAATGGAGTAAAAAAAAAAAAAAA
>WEIU01020912.1:30999-41905 GCA_013389925.1 Aegithalos caudatus
AAAGCAGCCACTGGGTCTGGGCACTGCAAAAGCAGCACCAGTGACCCCAAAATCAGCCAGCACTGGGTCTGGGCACTGCAAAAGCAGCACCAGTGACCCCAAAATCAGCCAGCACTGGGTCTTGGCACTGCAAAAGCAGCACCAGTGACCCCAGAGAAGATCAGGGTCCGTGCCCTGGGGTCCCAGCACCCCTCTGGAGCCCCACCCTGGAGCCCATTAACTGCCTGGGCCCATGGGATGAGTTTGTGCAGTCACATTTCAGGGAAGAGGGAGATGAAATCAAGTCCTGTAATTATTTATTGAAATTACAGCCCCTGTCGAGGAGGACTGAATTACTGCAGACTCCATTAGCCGGCTCGCCGTGGATGGGAGAGAGGGAATGAGAAAATGATGGATGAGAAAGACAGAGAGAAATTTTAAAAATAAAATGGAATGAAATGAGAAGAAGAAGGGGCAGAGAGGGGGGAGAGAGAAGGGCTTTTCCCCACCCTGTTTCCTCCCTGCCCAGGGGGTTCTGGATCTCTCTGGAAGCTCAGACCCTGCAGCAGCAGCAGAGCGTGTGGGGCTGGGGGAACTGGGATCCTGGCTTGGGAAAAACCTGTGGAGCAGCCTCTGCCAAGGGCAGGAAGAGCCTCCTCTGAGAGGAACCTGGTCCTGCTGGCAGCTCTGGATTTGGGGTTTGAGCATGTCCAGGAATTAGGTGGAGAATGAGCCTGGGGTGGGCAGAGACCCCTCTGTGCCTCTCCTCACCCACCTGACCTGGCTCAGCACCTTCAGCACAGGCTCAGGGAGCTCAGTCAGCCCTGGGTGCTGCTGGAATGAGGGTGATCCCTGCCAGGGAGCCCAGGAAAGGTGCTGGGAAGAGACAGGAGGGAATGGGGGATGGAGGAGGACACAGCTGATGGCACCAAAGGAGCTGGCCATGAGCAGAGATGAAACTGAAATCCCAGCACAGAGCCCCAGGAAGAGGTGGCTGCCACTGTTCAAAGTTTCCTCTGCAGTTGTTTGTGATCAGCACTTTGAATGATTGCATAAATATATTAATTACACTAATTTTCCCAGGAAATATGCTTCAGTAGCTGGAGACAGCAGGTATCTAAGGACAAGCACCACTTTGCAGGCAGCAAATTCCCTAATTAGGGCTGTTCCCTGTCCCCGTGCTTGGGCCAGGGACCCAGCTTTAAAGGGAAAAATCCCAGTGCAAAAAGGTTTTAGGGAACGTGGAGAGGTCAAACAGGATGGGACAGTCTGGCAGCAGCCCCTGGGGTCCTGCAGGACCAGAGCATGAGGTGACACCAGGGGTAAAGCCTCAGGGATGTGCCAAACTCCTGGTGGTCCCCTGAGCCCCCCCAGCACTTGTGTCCCCAAGCTGGAGCTGCTGGGAGTGCACTCGGAAACGTCCCCTGATGCCTTTGATTCCCGCGGTGTCACAAAGTCACTGTCACTCTGCAAAGCCCTGCAGGGCTCTCCTGCCCTGCCTGAGGGCAAACCCAAACCCTCTGGCCCCTCCATGCCCCCCTCCCTGCCCTGGTTCCCTCCCTGCTCCCCAGCACCTCTCCAAGGGCCATTTCCAGCCGGAGTGAGCGATGCACCAGCGCCGTGCCCCTCATCCCCTTCCCAACCTGCCTCCTGATAATAATGAGCCCAGACACTTTTATTATCATTATTAATTAGCACTTTCAAGCAATGGAATTAAATCAATATGGTGGACTGAAACTAATTTTAACAAGCCATTGAGATCAATCATCAGGACTTTTATCTACATAAATGCCACTAAACTCAGCTCGTTAGTGTAACATTAGCTGGGAAAGAGGGGGGAGGGAAGGGAGACTGGCGGGGTTTTAATTAGGAAGACATAAACCATGCCATGATTTTTCTTCTTTGATTTGCTTTTAATCTCGTCCATGAGCTCTCCTGGTGCCCTGGCTGATTATCACTCTCTTCACCTCCTCTGAGGAAGGAAAGGCAGTGGGAAGGAGAACAGGGAGGGCAAACCCAAGGAGAGGGGCTTGGCCATGGTGGCTCCTGGCTCCCGTGGGGAGCTGCAGGATGAGGGGTGCAGCAGGATGAGGGATGCAGCAGGATGAGGAATGCAGCAGGATGAGGGGTGCAGCAGGATGAAGGATGCAGCAGGATGAGGGATGCAGCTGGATGAGGGGTGCTGCAGGATGAAGGATGCAGCAGGATGAGGGGTACAGCAGGATGAGGGGTGCAGCAGGATGAGGGATGCAGCAGGATGAGGGATGCAGCAGGATGAGGGGTGCAGCAGGATGAGGGGTACAGCAGGATGAGGGATGCAGCTGGATGAAGGATGCAGCAGGATGAGGGATGCAGCTGGATGAAGGATGCAGCTGGATGAGGGATGCTGCAGGATGAGGGGTGCTGCTGGATGAGGGATGCTGCAGGATGAGGGGTGCTGCAGGATGCAGGACACTGAGGAGCACCTGCAGCATGCCCTGCACTGGGGAGCTCCCCATGGCACTTCTCCAGCCTGGCCCTTCCCTGACCTCTGGAATGTGACTCCCATCCCCTTGCTCTTCCCTGAACCCAGGGCTTGCTCCTGCTGCAGGCCCAGCCCAGGTTTTTGGGTGCTGGGGAGGCCCTGAGGGTCCCATTTAGAGCCAGGGGAGGCTGACTCGATGCTTTGTGGGGAGGAGAGGAAGGGGAGGCACCTTGTGGGTGGGCAAGCCCGAGCCCATGATCAAAGCAGCCCAAATTTCTCCATCACAGACTGCTCATTGTTCATCTCATCCACTTTACTGTCATTAGGAAATAAATCCAGGGTTTCTGAGATGGCAAGTAGGTTTCTGGCTTTTTAAAGCCACCTTTAGGTCATCTTTGGTGTTCCTGGGAGCCCAGGGTCCAAGGCAATGCAGGAGACCTTTGGCTCCCCAGGCCCACCTTTGCCCCTCACCTCCCTCTGGCATCACTCCAGTTTTGGTGTGACCAAAACCATGGCTGCAAACACAACGTGGCTTTAAAAGCCCTGCAGCTTCTCCTGGAGGGAGCTGAAGGAAGGCCCAGCCTCCTTCCAGGGGGGCTGTGCTGCTCTGCACCACGCACCATCAGTCCCCAGTGTCATCTTCCCTGATATCTCTGCCAAACCTTCCCTTGAAATATGACAGATGCACTAGGAAATATTTCCTTTTTGTTTGCTGGATGGGTAATAACTTGCCTCCGAGACAGTCTTTATAGTCAGCACAAAAGTAATTTACCTACATGCAGCACAGCCAGGTTGCCATCAATCTTTCCCTCCCTGTCCTGGGAATGCTGAGCCCGGAGCTGAGGGTCCTGTGCCCCTCTCTGTCCCCTCTGCCACCTCCTCCGGGCAGCCCCAGCCAGAGGTAATGTTTGTAAGCACCAAAAAAAATAAATAACGGAGCTGGCTGTGGCAGCAGGGCCCTGAATCACAGCCCCTCGCTGTCAGCCCATTTCTCTGCAGAAAGCTCTTAGCAGTTAATTTCTGGCTAATTTATTATCCTTCGGCTTAGCCCTCCAGCACCATTAGCAGTACACTGACACAACTGAGTGAAATATTGTCTAATTTATTATCTTATTACTCCTCTGGAACAGGATCAATTAATTACCCATTAAAGTATTTCAGCTGCAGAGATTTATTAGGGGCCTCGGTGTTTTAACAGATGATTAGTTATATATGTTTGTTTGCCTGAGGAGCACAGACTGGCAAATGACTGGAGGGGAAGGGGAAAGACACCGAGTCGGGGAGGTAGCTAATGGATCTTTTCTTGACTCTCTGAAAATGGAGCAGTCAATGACAAGAATTATCGACTCATTCACTTGCGGTTTGGAGATAACCATATGTACAGGGAGAGAGAGGGGGCGAGGGGAGCCGGCAGGAAAAGAAAAAAAAAAAAAAAAGCCTCACTCAACTGCTTTTTCCATTCAATAAATTTGCTTCAGAATATATTGGATTGGGGTTTGATGGCTATTTCGTGTTTTGCAGAGTGCTGACACTGGTATGATTCAGTAATTATTGTTTCTTTTAAGTTATTGCTGTAATTTTGCTTTCTAAGATCCCAATCAATTCCCGCCTCTCAAGGGCACGCTTGAAAAGCGATATTTGAAAACAGCCCTCTGATAGATTGTGCCGTTAGACAGTGGCTGAGACAAATAGCCTAATCTGGCACAAATTAGCTTGGCTTCCACAGATAGTTTTATACAGCAATGTAAATTATATTGTCAGGGCCAGTCACTTTCCTGCTTAGAGTGCAGCTAACAAGAAGCCATGGAGACATTACCGGGGCTGCCAGGCGCTCCCGGGGCTGCTGCCGAGCCCTTTGCCAGCCAGGATGGGCAGGGCAGCATTCCCTGGATCCCTGCCCATCCTGAGCCCCCACTGGGACCCCCGAGTTGGGATCCTGGGGGGGCACAGGGTGCTGGCAGTGGCTGCTGATGTGCACTGCTGGATCAATATTCCCTAATTCGCTCTCCACGCTTCCCTGGGCTGCTGGAGAAGGGTGTTGGCCCCAGGCAGGGGCTGAGGGGGTGGAGATGGGGTTCCCAGCCCCACTGGGGGGGTTCTGTCTGTCTGTCTGTCTGTCTGTCTCTTGCCTCTCCGTGCCTGCCCACAGCCCCCACGGGGTCGTGGCACTTTGGGCAGCAGTGGCAGGGGGTGGCTCTTGATGCCCGTGGGAAATGCCACCTCCAGCCTGCTCTCCTCACTGGAATCAGGGACATCACCTGGCCAGAGGGACAGACACAGCCACAGGCACAGGGACTGGAGGGCACATCCCTGCCCAGGCTGGATCAGAGCTCTCCTCCAGCGAGCCCAGCTCAAAGTGCCCCCCAAAAAGCCACAGAACCCTCACAGGTTCTCCACACGAGAGCCTGGGAGCATCTCTGGGAGCAGCCAAAGCTGAATTTCCCCTCTGTCAGCAGAAACTCAGTCTTGATCCTCCCGGCTCCTCAGCTTGATCCTGAATGGAATTAGGATGGGCTTAAGTGAGAGAGGAAAGCAAGCCGAGCACATCTAAATGGAGGGAGAAGGCGAGTAATCTGGAAGTGCTGTCACAGCACAAGAGCCGTGTCAGGTGCAAACGGGCTGAAAAGCATCACAAAAAGATGTATTTTCATGCAGCTGTTGGCTAACCCGTGGAATTCATCACTGCGAGGTACCACGGGCGCCCTGAGCAGCATGAAAATGGGATGTTGAGACAAGAAGTGGGTACGGAGCCGTTTAATGAGCCAGGTTCGATTTAAGCTGAGCTGTAAGGGATCTCGGTGTGAGGCAGAGCGAACTGCAGGAGTGGAGCCTCTGCCAGCTGCATCCCTCGGTCCCCAGGCTTTGATCCCAAGGCTCCCCTCACCCCCAAGGTGGGATGCTGGATTTTGAAATCCCGATGGAGAAAAGCCGATGGAAATGCAGGGGGGAAGCAGCGAGCTGCCACGGGGGGAGCCCCACACCTCCCCAGGCACGGGGATGGGGTGTGCCCCAGCAGCCCCACGGCGTGCCCGAGCTGAGCTGGAGCAGTTCTCCCATCCCATAACGCAGAGATGGCCGTGGCAGGGCAGATCTGTGACTTCAGGGAAGGAAAAAGGCGAGGAGCAGCCCCTGCCAGGCTCTGCGGGAGCAGATGGAGGATGCTCTCAGCCGCGGTGAGAGCCCCAGGCCCTTCTTAACCTTGCAAATGGCTCCTGCACCAGAGGAACGCTCACCAGGGCCCGCAGGGCTCTGTCTCCGGAGGAAAAGCTGTTAATTCTCACTTCATCCCCTCCGGAGCAGCAGTTTAGCATGGAGACACGGAGGTGGAGTTGAGGACTGCAGCGGCAAGGCTTGGGCAGATCAGGGGAGCAGCCACCGAGCCCATCTGGTCAGCAATTATCCCATAATATTGGAATGATGCTTATCTGGAAATACAGCTCCAAGGGCTGCGGAGGAACTCATCAAAAACAAGGAGCAGGGAGGAGAGAGTGACTCTGGGGACCTTTTAGCCCTGCTGAGCTGCTCTGAATTCCTCCACATCGCCATGGTTCCCTCAGGCACCCCTGACACGAGTTTGTGCGTTCTCTGCCCACTCCCCACATGCAGAGGTGCTGGCTGTGGCACACACAGCAGCAGAGCTGATGGCATGTTCTGCCTGCTGAGTCCATATGCTCCTTAAACCTCTTCCCAGAGCCTCCAGAAATGATCCAAGCCCAGCAGAGGAATGGCAGAGATGGGCTTAGTCTGGTGCCTCCTGGAAGCTCGAGCGATTTAGGAGGACAGATCCATCACCCAGAAACATCCACGTTCCTGGAGCACCCTGGGGAATGCCACTTTCTCCAGTTTGGAGCTGTCTCAGCCCACTGGGAGGTGCAGGCAGTGCCAGCACTAAGCCCTGAGCTGGGTTTAACCAGAGCAGGCTTAGTCAGAGGCATTTGCTTTCAAGTGCTGCCAGCGTGGTGGTGTGATGGGTGAGCCTGAGAGGAGCTGCCTCCTGCCCCAAAGGGCATTCCAGAGCTTCCCCTGGGAACTCTGAGGTTCCTGTCAGGACATCCCCAGCAGCACCCAGAGCCCTGCTGCAGACTGCAGCTGCTTGGACACCCTCAGTGAGCACCTCTGGGTGTAATGCCAGTGAAAACAACCCCTGTGCTGCCAGCTGCAGAGCAGCACAGGCCGAGCTGGCTCCCGGGTTCCAGGGCTGTTTGCTCTGGAATGGAGCTGGGCAAGGTCCTGTCTAACTCAGTGTCACCTGGGGGGTCTCTGCAGGTCACCTTGCTCTCCCCAAAATCAGAGCTCTAATTTGCAGGAGCACAACAAAACAAGTGTGATGCCTGGAACAGAAATAGGACCCTGTTCCTAAAGGCTAAAAGTGGTGCCAGCTGTGGCACAGAGCTTCCCTCTGGCAAACCAGGATGGCACTGCCAGGCTCAGGGAGGCACTGGCTGATCCTCTGTGCCCAGCCTGTGACACTCCTGTCCCAAAGGACAGCTGCTGCCTGGCAGGAGGGGACCAGAGGTGCCAGCCCAGCTCCCAAACCCCTCCAGGTGAGCAGCCCCTGCCCAACACTGCTCTGACATCACACCAGCTCCGTGCAGAGCTTCCCAGACTCCTGGAGGAGGGATCAGCATCCCCAACAGGAAACCAGGACACCTTGTCCTTGGCCAAGGTTGGCCCAGGAGTGACCCTGGACCCATCCCACCTCCCTGAGCCGCCTGCTCTGCAGAGCTGTCCTCTCTTTCTGCTGCTGCAATCCTCGTTCCTCTTCCAGCAGCTGAGTAATGGCTTTGGGAAGATGACACTGCACTGATTTAGGGGCTTGACCTTGGGAATGCTCCTGAAAAGCTGCGGTTTCCTGAGCACGGCTTCACGTTGCCTTTTATGAACACTTTGCAGTCACATGGATATTTGGGTATGTAGCAACCGGGTGGAAAAAAAATTAAAAAAAATAAAAATACGCATGCAGGAGAGAAAGAAGGGATGAAAAAAAAAAAAATTCCCTTTTATATCTCCAGGCTGCCTTCAGCAACAGCATTCCTAAATAGGAGAGGTTAAATATATTGCTGCCATTACACTCTACAAGGAACACATTCCATAAAAACGAAGGTGCCGTAAATTATACAAATATGATGCTAACAAGCCAGGAAATGCACTGCTAATGAGGTCAGCTATAGAACTCCCGCAGTGCTGCAAATCATGTGCCAATCCAGCACAGGAGGTGCAGGAGCAGCCCTGGGTCAGCATTTTCCGAGCGCATTTGTAACCCGCAGCTCGGCGAGCAGTTATCCAGGTAGATAAAAGCCTCCTCCTCTCCTTGTTTATGTGTCACAGAGCCCCGGCAGCAGGCGGGCTCGCTCTGCATTCGTGCATTCCGTTCTTGTGCCCATTGTTCTGCGGCGCAGAGCTGGGAATCGCTCACTGCCATGTGCAAATATTGGTTACACTTTGGAAGGCTGCGTGGTTTTGTGCTCCTCCGAGGTTTGCTCCTGGAGGAATTATGCATGCAGGCACCTCGGGGGGGAGGCTTTTTCTTTCCTTGTTCATCTTGTATTTGCTAAAGCTCTTAAAGAAGAAAAAAAATCTTCAAACAAACAGGTGAAGTTATTCACGCGTTCACCTTCCTCCCTGTCGGGCAGTGGGACAATGAACAGAACCAAGTGTTGCATTTAGGACCCAAGGCAAGAAACCTGCACGGAACCCGTGAGCTTGAAAAACAAGCTCAAAGCCCTTTGAGCTGCTTCCCATTCCTTCATCAGGAAGGATTTCATCCTAAAAAAGGTGGCCAAGCACTGGAAGGGGCTGCCCGGGGTGGCCTGGAGCCCCCATCCCTGAGGTGGCACCCAGGGTGGCATCCCTGGAGGTGGCTCCCATCAGGCACAGGCTGGACCCGAGCTGCCTCCCCTCTGCAGCACACAGAACACCCTGAAACCTCAGCTGCACACCAGGCACCCCCAGAGCCTGCCTTCACCAAAGGTGTCCTCGGGCAGCAGCTCTCCCTTCTCCAGGTGCGCCAGCAGAGGGGGGATTTGGAGCAGGGCACACCCTGAGGGGTGGCTCAGGGACAGGGGTGTCACCACAGGCACCCCCCGTGTCCCAGGCAGGGCCACCCACTTCCAGCTCATCCAGAGGTGGGGGTCCCAAAGTGCCCAAAATGCTCCCAGGCTGGGAACTGGGAGATGCTGGGGGGTCAGGAGGTGATGGGGGGGATCAGGAGGTGCTTGGGGGTTCAGGAGGAACTGGGAGGGATCAGGAGGTGATGGAGGGGATCAGGAGGTGATGGAGGGGATCAGGAGATGCTGGGCGGGATCAGGAGGCACTGGGGGGGGATCAGGAGGCACTGGGTGGGATCAGGAGGTGCTGAGGGGAAAACAGGAGGTGCTGGGGGGTTCAGAAGGTGATGGGAGGATCAGGAGATGCTGGGGGGAAAACAGAAGATGCTGGGAGGATCAAGAGATGCTGGGGGGATCAGGACATGCTGGAGGGACCAGGAGATTCTGGGGGGACCAGGAGGTGATAGAGGGGATCAGGACATGCTGGGGGGGACCAGGAGGTGATAGAGGGGATCAGGACATGCTGGGGGGACCAGGAGGTGATAGAGGGGATCAGGACATGCTGGGGGGATCAGGACATGCTGGGGGATCAGGTGCCTCTCACAGAGGAACCCCAAGCCTCCCAAGCTGCAGGCCCAGCTCAGGCACGGTGTGAAACATGCATTTGTGCCTCCCATTTCCATATGGCTTTTATGGGTGCTCCAGGCAGAAAGAAGAGCAGAAGCCTCATCCAAGGAGCCTCCTGGCTGGGCAGATTTATGAACAAATGAAGGGAGGAGGAAGCACATCAGCTGCCTGGCCCAGGTGAGGAGATTAGCTCTGCTTGAGAGGAACCAGACAAAGCCCAAGCCTTGGGCTGGGGCTCCCATCACCCCCAACAATGAGTGGGAAGTTTGGAGTGCCTGGGATGAGCTCTGTGGCAGAAAAGCCTTTGTGTGCTGGAAGTTTCAGTGGCCTCAGGGCCACCAGGGAGTCCCCAGGGAGGGTCCCTGCCCTCCCACCCCTCCCAGGGCAGGCACCAGCCCCTGAGGTTTTCTTCTCATGCAAATAACTGCTCCAGCAGTAATGCATTTCTATATTTAATAAGCTGAATATTTACGTTAACTAAATAGCAGCTAATTATGAAAACATACTTAAGAGTCTGAGCAATTAAGCAATAATATATTACATAGTTATCAAGCCTCCAATACACATGTCCTTAATAATCAAAATATTAATATGCAGCTCCTCTTCCATTGCACAGCAACTCTGCTATTACACAGAGAGTGTCCTATTACTGCCAAATTAAATGCATAGTTAGGCGAATTTAGGACACTTAATTTAATGTGTTCCCAAGAGTTCACTGTGGCAGATTCTCCCAGACAGGGCCTGTATCTAGGTAGTGCAGAATTCCTGGAATTGCTCTTTGCTCCACAGCCACATGGCTTTATTGGCTCAGGGTTAACCCCTTCCTGGCGCTCTGGGCTGCCAAGCACAGCCCCCAGCAGGGGTGAAAGGTCACATTTTTTGTGGTTGCAATGGAAATGAGGTAAAGAGCCAATGGAAAGCAGAGCAGGAGCCAGGGATGGATGGTGCCCAGTGGACTTGCCTCTGTCTGGGTGGCAAACTGGTGCAAACTGGTGCAAATTCGTCCCTTAGAGAGCAAAGCTGGTGCTCCTGAGTCCCGGGTGCCCTGTGTGGTTCTGCCTCAGTTTCCCCATCAACGTGGCTGCTTCTATCAGAGGTTTGGTTCAGGTTCAGGAGGGACATCCCTGGGGAGCTGCAGTCCAGCTTTTACTCCTCAGGGGGGATAATTCCCACTTCATCTGCTGCTGTTGGTTTGGAAACCCACAGAATTCCTTTCCCTCCTGCTCCAGAGCCGGCACACACCCCACCGAGGGAGGGGAGCAAGAGTGAGACCCACACCCCCAGAGGTGTCACCCATCCCCAGAGGTGTCACCCATCCCCAGAGGTGTCACCCATCCCCAGAGGTGTCACCCATCAGCAGAGGTGTCACCCATCCCCAGAGGTGTCACCCATCCCCAGAGATGTCACCCATCCCCAGAGGTGTCACCCATCCCCAGAGGTGTCACCCATCCCCAGAGGTGTCACCCAGCAGCAGAGGCGCCCTTCTCCCCAGAGGAGCTGCCTGCTGGCCCTGCTGTGTTTTCCAGGCTTTATCTGCCCCGTGGCCTCCAGCGGGGATGATTTACGGGCTGAGGAAAGCTGGTAAATTCTCCAGGCGGGCCCGCGCGGAGCGGGGGCATCAGCAGCCCCATCCAGACAGCCCTAATGGAAAGTGCCGGCACCGCCGGGCCAGCCCTTATTTATGAGTGTCTGTAATGCCACTGCCCGCGATTTATTGGCCCTTCTGCCGGGCAGGGGGAGCGGCGGCACGGCCCCGGGGAGAGGGGACCGGGGGGAGAGGGGATCGGGG
>WEIU01020917.1:0-41683 GCA_013389925.1 Aegithalos caudatus
CTTCCATTGCAACCCAAGACAAATCCCAAAGCTTCCCTCTTACAAGTCTAGTAAAAACTCACTTCCAGTCACAGCTTGAGGCCATACTCTGTAAAGCAGCAAAACCTTAAAGTTTCTGGCTTAAAAAAATCATAAATAGCTGCTCTCAGACACACATGAGCAGCTGATACCTTGCTCCAGCAGCTCCAAAAATTCCTGGCTTCTTGCTCCTTCAGTTCACAGGGAAATCAGCAATTTGTATGGGTGAGTAAATTCCCTTTCACCTCTCCCAGAGCCCCTGTGATGGATGGTGGCACAGACAAGCAGCACCAGTAGCAGGATGGAGGGGGGGTCTCCCCAGGCTTTTGGCCAGGCTTCCTGTGCTGCCTATGTTTTCCTTGGCATTTCTGCTGGAGTGAAACTGCTCCAGGGGAAGACTTGGCTGGCAGCTTTCCCAAAACAGGCCTGCTGGAACAGTTTCATGCAGTCAGAGATTCATTCAGGGTGGGAAAGATCTGAGACCATCGAGTCCAGCCCTTGACCCAGCATCACCCCATCCCCAAGTGCCACATCCACACTCCTTCATTTCCAGGGATGGTTTTTCCAGCACTTCCCTGGGAAGCCTGTTGCTGTTTCCTCATTCTGTTTGCCTCACTGCCACATGCAGTGACTTTCTGAGTCAGGGAGGGCAGCTGGGGGATCCTCAGGTCCCCTTTTCGCTGTTCTGGTCCATGGGTGAGCCCTGGAGTCAGCAGGAATTCTCAGCTCAGCAGAAAAAGGGATCAAATCAGCCCAAAGACTTTCCCTGGCTCTGTCTGCTGTTCTTCTGAAGCTGCTGAAGCCTGAGGCGTGGTTATCCCAAGCAGATCCTGGTGATCTCTCCCTAAGCCTCCTCTCCCAGCCCTTGGCAGCACCCTCCTCTTTCAAGAAGGGAGGGAAGCAAGGAAATGCAGGAAGTTCAGAGCTTTGGGAGCACCAAGCCAGCTGGATGTGGGCTCTGCTCCATGCTCAGAGCAGCAGCAGCCCTCATGTCCTGCTGTCATCAGGCCCATCCCTTTCTCCAAGCACTGAATTACACAGAGCCAGGTCTGGTGCCATCAGCAGCTCCAAAGGAAGGAATAATTTCCCCTTTCTGACCAGGTTTCCAAAGTGCTGAGTGCTTCTCAAGGTTTTGGGCATCAGAAAGAGCTGTCATAAATGGGGCCTCTAATGTGACTCAACTGAAGTACAAAATCAGCCTGAAAAGAAGGGATGAGTTGGAGGATTTGAGCTGTTCTGGCCTGATATTAATTCTTTCCTTGGTATTAATTCTTGCCTTGATATTAATTCCTGTCTGGATATTAATTCTTGCCAGTATCAATTCTGTCTGTGTATTTCCTTGCAGGGTTGCAAACGCTGTTTTACAGCTTGTACCAGGCAGAGACACGCACAGACACACACACACACACACACATCTAAAGTCCATGGTAGTACAACTGGCAAAGGGAAAAGCTGGGTCATCCTGTCCCCCAAAAGCAAAGGTTGGCTTCCAGATGACTCAGGAATGTCCCAGAGATCAGCTTTGTCTATTTATACATTTATTCCGGCTGGCATCCATGAATCACCGCTAATAGCAAACGGTTGCATAATTTTGAGGAGGATGCTTTTGTGATGCCTCTGACCAGAGAAAATACATCTATTTTGGCTTGTGCCTATGAATAGATCCCCTGCTCTGACTCTGTGCATTCGCAAACCACAGATACTACTGAAAATAAGGCATGATTGGCAGGTACAACCTGATTAGCATATACAAATTGCTGTGGCCTTTCTGCGAGCAATCATTTGTACAGATTGTTTCCTCTGTCTCCGAGCTGAAGAGAAACAGAGCTATGAGGTGACTTGAGACTCTAAAAGAGTCAGAACACGGCTAATGCTCATGCCAGCTCATTTCACACCCTTTGGAATGTTCAGCTTTTACTGAACCATGTCTTTTCCCCCCCTTTTTTCAAGGAAAAGGCCAAACATGGGCTTTGGGTGAAGAGGCGGTTTTTTTTTTCCCTGAAGAAAATCCTTGCTTTTTCTTTCATTTTTTTTTTCCCCACAGCTTTTTTTTTTTTTTTTTTTTTTTTTTTTTTTTTTTTTAATGGAGNTTTTTTTTTTTCCCCTTAGAGCAACTGTTCCTAAAATATTTGCTCATTGTGGTTTTCAAACACATGAAAAATTGCTGTAACAGTTTAGATTATATGTTTTTTATTTTAAAATCGCATCAAAACGGAAACAGAGGCTTGAGAGAGAAAGAAAACCTCGCCTGATGAAAAGTGCTTCGGAGTGGGCTGGGATTATATTCCTCCCTCCATATTCCAGCCAGGAATAGGTTTTCTGAGATTTTTTGAGTATGTTATTGCACACTTCCCCTATGATGTTTGATAGCACCAATTATGGAGGTTCAAACCACGAAACAAATCCACCAAGTGGCTCAGATTGGCCCCAAAGGTGTGGAATAAATTGGTTTTTTCCCTTTTTTTTTGTGCACATGGAACCTGGAGATAGCATCAAACCTTTCCCTGTGGTCAAGAGCACTCAGCTGTTCTTAATTTTGTGATGCTGAAGGTTCCCAGGACTCCAGAGGTTTAAAACCTCCAAGACCTTCCTGCACTCTGTAGGAAATACAGGGGTCAAATGGAGGGTCAGTGGGTCGCTGAGTCCTTTTGAGAGAGGACATCCCTCCAGAAATTCAATCCTACCCGACTCAATTAGAGCAAACAGCATCTCTTTACTGAGCAGCCCATGCAGATTTCAGAGGCTTTTGAATCCATAACGAGGCGTCTCAACCTCGGTTACGAGCACCAGGCGGAGTTCTGGCTGCAACCTTAATTAAAAACATCTCTCAGCATGGTAAATAAATAATTCCCTTTTAAGTCTGAGGCCGTTTGGTGTTTCAGACCCTGCTGGGCTGGTGTGTGGGAGAGTTGTGATAGCTCTGCCTGGGTGAGATAAGTGGTGGAGAAGCCGTTTGCACCCCCCAGCGTGGTCCCAACCACATCCTCAGCCACGCCTGGCCCCTCGCTGAGCGCTGCAAACTCTGGCCACAGCCACTTGGCTTTTTCCACGTTGTCTCAGAGATAATTTTCTGTTTCTTTCCCTCCCTCCTGCTTGGTTCTCTGGGGGTTTAAATAAACCCAGTGTGAGTGGGTGTGTGGGTGAGAGGAGGAGGGATGTCAGGAAGGGAAGCTGAGCGTTTCGCTTGGCGCAGGAATCTCGTGTGGGGCTGCCTGCCCAAAATTCCTGGGTCGCTCTCCAACCCCAGAAGGGAAAGGGATGGATCACGGCTTTGCTCCTTGCCTTCCTGGCCAAAATCAAGGCAGAGCTGGTGCTGAAGGAACACAGAGAGCTTGTGGCCTCTATCTGGCCATCACATTTCTGCCAATGACCCAGCTGATGATACAAAATCACTGACAGTGGTGTTTGCAGCTGGGAAAATGATTGCTGGTGTAACGTGCAGTGAGGCAGGACACAGCATCACAGGGAGCCACGGAGGTGAAGGTATTTCAGACTTTATTTTGGAAAGAAAAGAGGAGGTTTGAGAGACTGCGGTTTAAAATGAGCTTGGAGCCGACGTGTTTGTGTCAATTCAGATCAAGCTGGGTGATGGGGGAAAAGCAGGACCCCAAACTAAGAAATTCCTTAAGGAGCAGCACTGAGAAATTCAAGTCAGTGAAGGTTTTCAAAATGATTTAGTGAATGCTGGAAAATCTCTGAAAATGGGTACCTGGCTGACAGGTGACTTTTAAAGGTCATCTAGTCCAGTCCCCCTGCCACAGGCAGGGACATCTTCAGCTGCACCAGAGCCCCATCCAAAGTGACCTTCAGCTTTTCCAGGGATGGGGCAGCCACAGCTTCTCTGGGCAACCTGTGCCAGTGTTTATCAGCCTCATAGTAAAATAACTTTCTTATTTTTAATCTATATTGACTCTCTTTTAGTTTAAAACCATCGCCCCTTATCCTGTTGCAACAGGCCCTGCTGGAAGGTTTGTCCCCATCTTTCTTAAAGGCTCCCTGTAAATGCTGAAAGGTCACAATAATAAATAAATAAAAGCAGGTTGGTTTTTTTTTTCCTGCAGCCAAGTGATTTAGGGGAGAATTAGCGCAGATCCTGTGGAACAAACGCAATCCAAAAATTGAGATCAGGGTCCCTTTCAATCTCTGCTGGTGGAACCCACAAATTAAACACAAAATCTCCAACCCACAAAGGTTTTAGCTCCTGGTTCCATCATTGTGAGACTCCAGGACAAGGATGGTTGAGAAGTGCTGAGGTAGGAATTCCCCAGTGTCCTGGGAGGATGAGGATCATCCCTGTCTCCCCAACTAATCCCTCTGACACCTCACCCATGTTGGCCATCCATCTAAAGCCCTGGAATAAAATAAAAATAAAATAAATATCCATAAAGCCCTGGAATAAAATAAAAATATATGTATATACCTGAAAATAGGGATTTCCCATCCTTGTCATGCTGATTAATCATTCAGCAGAATATTTGTGTTTTAATCATGAAACACAATGTCTTTGGTCAGCCATGGGATCACTGGGAGCTGGACATCTCCTCCCCAGCAGCCAGAGGGACTGGCAAAGTTTGGGAACATCCACGTGGATGCTTCCTGCCTGGTCCTAAAGGAACCACCATCATCCTAAACTTTTCTTGTGGATTGAATTGCACAGATTATTCCCCTGCAATGTTTAGTACCTTGCCATGGATGCCGAGGAATATCAGCCCTTTGGATTGTTATAATTAATAATAACATCGCCCTGCAGGGACAACGCCTCGTCTAAATGCTCTGAATCGTTAATGACTCAGACCTCGAGGTTTAATTCATCCTGTGCCCTCCTTGTTAATTAAAGGCACCCGTGGTGTCAGCTGGATTAGGAGCAGAACAGCTGCCACTGCCAGGATGGGGAAATTGCAGCAAAGTTATCCCAGCCTGGGACACCCTGGAATGGAGAACGGACTGGGGTTGGCTTTATCTGACAGCAAAGATGGGAAATGTGCAGCGTGGTGATAAACCCACTTCCCCAAGTCCCTGAAATCCTTCCCTTTACAACCCAGAGATTGTGGCTGGGGCTGATTTCTGCTCCGATTCCTTGATAGCCAGGAATTATTCATTTTGCAGCTGTCAGGCCGTATTTGCCACACGCGGCGCTTTTCTATTTCGCCTCTCTCGGATATCCTGGGGTTTTATAACTGAATTTATGTCCTTTGTGGCTCTCTTAGAAATACAATGGAGCCAAAAGTAATTGTGTTTGTTGCAACTCAGATGGAAGATTTTTCTGCCAGGAGGTAGCAGAGTTCAGGACCTGGTGGGACGATTTCCAGGCAGAAAAAGGGTCAAGTGACAAAAAAAAATCAATAGATTTTAGAAGCACAGGTCATTCATTTGCAGCAGTGCTGGATCAAGTCATAACTTCCCAGACTTAGGAAGAATCCTTCCTGGGATCCACTCAAAATTGCAAAATTAATATGAATTATTTTAAAAAAATATTAATAAATTTATTTAGCAAGATTAGGATGGAAAACAAAGTCACCTTCAGTCAACAGCAACCTCTCTACCCCCCCTTCAGGATAACTTTATATATTTTAGTCCTCCAAGCCTTGTAGTGGTTTTGTGCAGAAGCCAAGATGCTGTGGAGTAATGGAAAGCTTAGTCAATCCCCTCCTGGGAATACATGTAAATAAGGAAGGTTTGGCACGGGGACGAGCTGACGACACATTTCTTGGGCAGTGCACAGAAAAGGGGGAAAAATAAATCTCAAATACTTTTTCCTCACTTGAAAAAAATGGTTCTTTCATGTTAGGCTGAAAATATCCTCCTGGTACCTTCCTATCTCCAAAGTAGCTTGGAAATGAAAGCAGCTTTGCAGAAAGGGCTTCTGAGGAGAATTCGTAGCGGTCGGAATTATCTCCCGTGGTCCTGCTTGGATTCAGGAAAAACTTGGAATTTTTTTTGCTGGAGAAGTTGAATTCTCCTCAAGGATTTGACCCTGTCTACCTCTCCTCAGTCCCCTTCTGCCACGGGAGAACCACACACCCTTTTCCCCTTAAAAGCAAAAAAACCCACAAAAAAAACAAAACAAAACAAAAAAAAAAACCCAAAAAAACCCAAAAAAACCCCCCAAAAAAACCCCAAAAAACCACACAAATTAATTCGGCCTTTGCCACTCAGAGGATGCAGAGGAATTTAAAATCTCTGCACGTTCCACAAGATGCCACTTCCCCAGTGTTGCCTCCCTCCCTGCAGGAATTGCTGCTTAGGACTAACTCCAAACAGCCAGAACCAAATTTTATCAGTGGTTAATCCTGTTAGAGGGACACGAGCTGGGGGATCAAGTGGGTTCTCTGCTCCAGCAGTGCCCGCCAAGATCCAGAACCTGAGGGTTCTTCGCCTTCCCTGGGATATTCTGTGGAAAACTTGGTGTTTCACCACACTCCAAAGTCCCAGGATTGACAAATAGACAGAGATTTCACCCAAATGTCAGGCCATCATTTCTATCTGAGAGAGGAAACACAAAATGTTTGAGGTTTGTGCAGTTTTGGGGTGGTTTGAGCACACACAGCTGTAGTATTTTGATTCTACAACCAGCCAGGGCCTAGGAACCCACAGCTGGCTTTGCTTTGGGTTCATAATTCCACATAAATGGCTTTGGCTCAGAGAAGGCCTTTCTCACCAAGAGCTCAGCCATAATTTGATGTTATACCACATTTTGAGTCCAGGCCAGCTTTTGAAATGTACATTTTGGGAGGAATCTCTTGAGTCCTACTCCAGGTGCCTTTCAGTCCAGCATTTTGCAAATCATGGGCAAGGTAAATATGGAAATCCTTGAATCAAACAAGTGTTGAACATTCCCTGGGGACACCTGGAGACACCAAGTCCAGCAGAGCATCTGTGGTGGAACTACAGGTGATTGGGACAGTCCTGGTCTTGTTGAAGAGATTTTTTAATTGACTACACGTCACAACAAAGCCCTTCCTCTGTAGGCTTGAAATCTGGGAAGAAAATCAGAAGAATTTGGGGTTGTTTTAAGCTGGATGATGACCTACTTAATCTCATGGAATTGTGGAATATTCTGAGTTGGAAGGGACCCACCAGCATCATCCAGTCCAACTCCTTGCCCTGCACAAACCCCCCAAAATTCCCACCCTGTGCATCCCTGGGAGCAGTGTCCAAACCCTCCTGAAGCCCTGGCAGCCTCAGGGATGTGCCCATTCCCTGGGGAGTCTGTCCAAGAGGGAATGTGCCAAAAGAGAGGGAAAAAAAAAATATAAAGCCCCCTGGACTAAATCTCACCAGAGTTAAGTGTTATTGGCTTTTTAAAATGAAGACAGGATGAGTTATCCTGTACTGAAATTTATGGGATGCTTAAACAACTTACCCACAGGTGGAAAGCCACCTGCAAACCCAGGCCCAAAAGTGAGCAAAAGCAGCTTCAGTCTTCAAATTCCTCATCTCCTGGGCCTCTGATGTGGAGTTTGGCAAGTCCTGCCCCGTCCAGCTGCACACAGGATCCAGGGCTGGCACTCCTGTGCTTTTAATGGGCTGTGAATGGCAGATGTTACCATCAAACAACCCCACTAAAACCCTCAAGACTCCCAGATCTGCAGCCATTCCAGCCCTGGGAATGCATTTGGCAGAGCTGTTTTTAGTGTGTTACAGGGTGGAAAAGGGATTGAGGGGAAAGGAGGATGTACTGAGGGGGGTTTGGGTGCAAAGGAAAAGCAGAACTGGAGAGGTGAGCAAGGCATGGGTGTGGGGGTGAGGAGGGGCTGCAGGCACCCTGATGGGATGGGGAGGATGTGGGTCTGATATTTCTGAGCCTGAGAATTCCTAGCTCTTCCCAAGGGAAACTTTTCGACAGTTTTCCTTTTTCCAAACAACTTTGTGTAAATGACTACTTTTTTCCCCCTGTAACATGTCCAAGTAAACAATATTCCTTTCCCATAACAACCTCTCTCCCAGGTGTTGTTTCCTATTTGTGTTACTTAGCCAATGGAGAGAGGTGTCAATCCTAAGGACCAATAATGTTCCTTTTTAGAGCATCATGTTATAAAAAGGCTGAGTAAATTATAAATAAAGCCTTCTGATTCTCTTCTGCCTGCTGACTGGAGTCAAACACCTTTATTTCGTGTCCTACTGGATCAGGAGTTGATCCCAACAGCTCCTGGATGGAAGGAAGCCACCACTCCTGCCCTCAGTCACGGCAGCCTCTTGCTCCATTGTGCTGGAAATGTCTCAGGCTGTTCCAGGGGAGCTCCAGGGTGGACATCAGGAGGAATTTCTTCATGGAAAGGGCTGTCCAGGGAGGTGGAGCAGTCCCTGTCCCTGGAGATCCCCAAGGACGTGGCACTCAGTGCTCTGGGCTGGGTGACAAGGAGGTGACTGATCACAGTTTGGACTCACTGACCTTGGAGGCCTTTTCCAACCTAAATGATTCCATGGTTCTGTGAGTCAGGCTGGTGAGAAGAAGAATTTGGACACAACAGTTTGGTTTGTAGCTGGTGGGTGCATACTTGGAGGAGATTCAGTCCCAATATATTTATATTTTTATACATATCCATATGGAGGATATAGGGATGCTGAAGGCACAGAGCAAGACAGTTCAGATCCTGCCTAAGGCTGCCAGAGGAGGCAAAGCCCCTGAGGAGAGGGAAAAGATTCCATTTGTTAGATGAGCTCCCTAAACTCTGGTTTGCTTTGCCACTGTGGCCCCAGGCTCCCAGAGATCCCCCAGGGGATGAAGAAGGGCAGGAGAAGTCTCACCACCATTACCCAGTCCTCCCCAGGCCTCTGCTGCATCCAGCTCATTCTCCCCCCTGTAAATATTCCCAGGGAAAGGAAAAATCTGCTTCTCTGGGATAAATTCTCCTGCTGTAGGGCAGGAAATCCTTGGGAAGAGCTGGGTGCTGCTGTAGGGAGCTCAAAGCACCCAGGGTGTTCAGAGGAGAGGGGGCTACACATAATTTTTGGGATCACTGAGCATCCCTTCCCCATCTTTGGAGGCTCAGCAGCAGCACAAGGTGAAGATTGCAATTTTCCCTGGGAAGTTTTGAGGAAGGTTTTGCTGTGGAAAGGTGAAAAGTAAAGATTTCCCCGTGGAAGGAACATCCAGCTTGGAAATGCCTTTGAGCTGTTTTATTCTGACAGTGTCCAACTGCCACTAGCAGATAGACCCTAATCTGATAACACTGGTGTCAAATGAGTGTGATAAACCCCAGAAACAAGTAACTTCCAGGCAGGGCTTGTCCCTCTTTTTGTCTTACAGGGACAGACATTCCCAGGGAAAGCCGTCCTTTTCAATTTCCCTCCTCACAACAAACATCTCTCCTGAAAGTGATGAGCACAACCCATTCCCAAAGGGAAGCCACTTCAGGAAATACACTTTCAAGCAGCTGTAGCCAGGAAAAATGACCCAACTCAGCTCCATCTCATGCAGCCCCTGGCACTCGATCCAGCCCGGGAGAGATCCCAGCTCTGGGTAATTAAGAGAACACACGCTGGAACTGAGCCCAGTGAAAGCAAACATGTGCTCCTTAAGTGCATTGACATTTATTATGGTAAAATTCCCTTTTCTCGACGTTTTTTCCACGTTTCTGCTTCCAAGCATCATGGCCTGGAGGCAGGAAGAGGTTGCTGAGGCAGTTGGAGTTTTGTTTCAGTGAGTTGAAAGATGAGCTGTTATTTTATACATGAAGCTGCACCTACTTACTCCATGGTCCAGGAAAAGAAAAAAAAAAAGTGGAAATAAACTCTGTCAGCAACTCATCCACAGGAGAAGGTTGTCTTAAGCATTCAAAAGGGAAAAAACAAAGGGAAGGCTGAGGAAAATGGGATTGTTGGGCATTTAATCAATTCCTGGATGAGGCAGCTGGTAGGACCAACCTCCTGGTTGTCCTGAAGATTCCATCAGTGTTGATGTGCACTGGAGGTTATCTAGATGGTAAAACAAGCCAGGAGGACTGTGACAGAATCCTCCTCCCCAACCTCCAGGCCAGATGGGGCTGGAATTGGGGTTGGTTGGTTTCAGAATTGGGCTGGTTGGTTTCTTCTCCCACAGGGTGAAAGTGAGGGACTGGAAGATTCACACGGGCTCCACGCTGGCCTTGGATGTGGTTTGGTGTCCACACTCAGGTCCTTTCCATCAAAAAGGACCTTGGGAAGGTGGACAGTGCATCCAAGTGGGAGGAGGACTTAACATTTAGACAGCACAAAGCATGAGGAGTAGTAAAACTGGGATAAAGGAGGAAAGGAAAAAGTCAGCTTCCCACAATTAGGGCACTGTGACGTGTAGGACTGACTGGGTGTACTCACTGCCCACTAAGGATTATGGATTTAGTTTGGTAGTCAGGAAGCACTAAAGGCTGGGAAAATGCTTGGAGCTTGCTGTGAACATTTCAGGTCTTCTCTGGGAGCAGGGGTCAGAAATAGGTTTGGAAAAAACCTCCAGAGGAAGGTCTGAGGTTGGGCCCTGCTTCTGAGGAGGTGCTGCAGATCTTTCTTGCAGCTCTCAGGGTGGGCACAAATCCTTTTGAGGTTTTCACGGGGTCACCTGTTGTCACTGCATTGCTGCCTTTCCTCATCCTGCCCCATTTCATTTCCAGCCACATGCAGCCCATGGGATTATCCTAGAATCATGGAATGATTTGGGTGGGAAGGGACCTCAAAGATCATCTCATTCCAAGCCCCTGCCCTGGGCAGGGTCATCTTCCACTGGGCCAGGTTTCTCCAAGCCCTGTCCAACCTTGTCCATTTTAGACCCGTGGCAGTGGGGCTGCCCTCAGGTTGTTCTTGCTCTCCTCAATCCTCCATGGAATCATTTAGGCTGGAAAAGACCTGTGAGATCATCAATTCACTGAGATCTCTTCCCCTGCCCAAGTTCCAGACACATCCTGCTCCTGACCAAAGCAATTCTGGGTGACTCCATGCTGTGGGAGATCAGAACTGCAGGATAAACTCCACTGGCTCCCATCTCCATCCCAGCAAGGAACCAGAGGGAACAGATGCCTCTTCTGAGCTGTCCAGATGGTTCAGAGGCTGAGAAAGGCATAAGAAGGATCATAGCCCACGGCAGCTTTCAAGTGGCCAAATGGATCTGGAGTGAGCAATGACCTTCATCAACCTCCTTAATGGAAAATGTGTCCTTGCAGCAGCAGGAAAAGGAGGAGGAGGAGGAAGAAGAGGAGGAGGAGGAATCTCTTTCTCTGCATCTCTCACACCACAGATATTTTGGCTGTGCAAACATCTTGAAGTGAGACCAGCGTGCAGTTTGCTCTCCCCACTGGAAAATCCACTTTTCCACCCCAATTTTTTTGCTTTCTAGGCAGCTTGCCAGTGAGGACCTAATCACGTTAGAGGAAAAGCACTTCCTTGGGATGGAGGCAGGCTTTGGAAATAAAGGAGAATGTGGGCTGATCTCTGTGAGGGAGGTGAGGCAAAAGCTCCACCAGAGGATAGCCTTGTGAAGCTCCTCGCTGCAGGAATGGCATCTTTGGTGTCCAAATGATCTTTAGATTGAGTAAAAGTTGGTCTGGAGACATTCAAAGGGAAGATGGATGAATGGGATGTCTGCAAGCCTTAATTCTGAGCTGCTCAAAGCAGCACTTCAGCATCTCCAAAGCTGCATGGTGAAATGTCTTCCCATTCTGAAATAATTTCAAGGCTAGTGGAAGGTGTCCCTGCCCAGGGCAGGTGGTTTGGAACCAGAAGGGCTTTAAGGTCCTTTCCAACCCAAACCATTCCATGATTCTGTGATTTTCCATAGGAAAATCCAGGCATTTCAATGAAATCTCCAGCCATTTCCTGTGCCAAATCTCCTCTGAATGGTTCATGTGCTCAACTCCAGATACCTAAATTCACTTTTGCAGGACAGAAAGGACTGGTTGCTACAATGAAATTAAACTGTTGTTGTTTTTTTTTTTTTTTTTTAATTGCTCTTGATTACCAGAGTGAGGGTGGAGATAAAGCTGCTCCCTGGGAGCAACATCAAATTTGGGGGTTTTTTGGTGGGTTTTTTTTTTTTTTTTTTGTGGTTTTTTTTCTGTGTTTCTAATCCAAATGAGGACAGGGCTAACATGACAATTTAGGACTCTTGCTCCCAAGAGGTTCTTGGAATGGATAGGAGAAGGTTGTCCTCTCTCAGGACCTGTGAAGGTCTGGGTTTGTTGAGCTTGTCCACTGGAAGTGCAGCTCCTGGGGGAGCCCCATCGGATGTGAGAGGATTTGTCCAAGTGCTTGGAAAGCAGATGGAAAAACCTTCCTCTGGTCACTCCTATTTTAAATTATGCATCCTCCATCTGCTGCCTTGAGCACAGACGTGCTCACAGAGCTGCTGCCTTCCCAAAATAACCCAGGACTTTGGGAGAGGCTTTGCACACCCTGCCTTGTCCAGGCTCTCTCAGCTGCTCTCCTGTGCTGCTGTCCCTGCAGGTGAAGGTTGGATGTCACCTGGAGGGAACAGAGTGGTGTAGGTTTGGCCAGCCTGGCCAAAATGCCTCCATGCCAAGGGAAACTTCTCCCTCTTTCAGCCCTCTGTTGGGAATTTTACATCCTATGGCTGCTCCAAGAGACCTCACCTGCATGGGGAGGGTCTCAGTGTGGCACCTGAAAATGTCACTGAGGGGCCACAACCTCAGCTTGAGCCCTGGATGGGTTTTAAATTTGGAGAGCTCTGGGTCCCAGCACTCCTTAGGAGGCTGCTCCTGCTTTCCCACCAGTTCAGAGCATCCCTGGATGAAGGTGGAAATGTTTTGGCCCAGCACATCCCTGGAGCAGAACCAGGATCCCTTCCCTCAGGCCCCCTCCATCCCTGCCAGCCCTGCTCCACCACCCTGCACGTGTTTCATCCTTTGCCTCTTTCCCCTGACTCTAAATCAGTTCTGTCAGCTCCTTAATTATTTTAATTTTTCTTCATTCTCCAAATCCCTCAAATATATTTTATATATAGGGTACAGGCTTAAAAAAGAAAGCTACCGCTGTGCCCTTGCCTCTGAAATATTACCAGAAAAATGTGTGTATTTCATCTCTGCCTTTCATTTTTCCAGACATTTTCTGCTTTGAAGAAGCTTGAAACAGTAATAGACTGATGGCCACACTCCAACTCTATTGATTAACAGTGAGTGGTCAAGCTCTTCAGTGCCTGAAAATACATCCAGAAACGGGGACGGGTGAATTATTGCATTTTCCTGCAGATGGAAGAAGTGGGGGGAGAGGATAAAACCTACAAGGGGGACTTCAAAAGATCTGCCCTCCCCGTGTCCAAATCCCCACTGGTGTGAAGTCCTGGTGTGGGGGAGAACCAAATGATTCTTTCAGTGGCTCAGCACAGCCCAGGGCTAAATCATTTATAAATATTGCAGCTCCAAATTGCCTCTGTTTAACCAGAGGAGAGCAGAGAAGGGAAGGAAGTGGGAACACTCTCCCACTGTTTCAAGCAAGAGCTCAGTGCTGAGAGCTGGAATCTCTTCCCAGCCATTCCAGTCCTCACTAAAGGTCACATTTTCAGGGCATTTTGGGACAAAAAAAAAAAAAAAAAAAAAAAAAAAAAAAAGAGGAAGCATTTCAGGCTGCAGGATTTGCAGAAGCCCAAGGGCTGTAAAGAAGTTGTGCTGATGGACAGAGGGACAGAGGGTGTTCACCTTCCTTCCAGAAGGATTCCTCTTTGGAAATGTGCAAGCTCTTGGAGCTTCTGGGCTCCAGGGATAACAGACTGTGGATTCCTCTGGAGGGAATTCCAAGGGAGAGGATCCATCCCCCCATTCCTCCACCTCCTGCATCATCTGTTGAGCTGTTAGGGCATGGGCTGGACTCGATGATCTTGGAGGTCTCTTCCAACCTGGTCAGTCTGTGATTCTGTGATTCTGTGATCTGGGAGAGATGTGAGGTTGCACCAAACATCAGAGAATCCATTTTGCCTTCAGAAAGATGGGGAATATTTTATTCATTTATTTATTTTTTAATCTGACTTCTGCTGGGATGGGAAAGCATTTTCCTCCTCTAATTTGAATTCCAGTTCTGTGCCTGGGCTGAGGGGCAGGTGAGGGCAGGTGCCAGGGGGGATGATGAGCAATAGGGTCACTGCAGCTTGCAGGGTGAGTCAGGGAAAAACCAGGAGAATTTGCAGCTCCTCTGCTGCACCTGCTGCGATATTTGCTATATTTGAGAGTATTTCTAAACTGTCTTTCAACTGAGCAGCCAAGCAAAGTTTTCCCCTTGTATTTTAGGTACTGAAGCACCAAGTCCCAAGGCCGTTCAGGGCGTTCCAAAACTGCCATTTCCAATCTTTCTGCAGTGAACTCTGAGCAATGCTTGCTTGGCTGGAATAGATCACCCAGCTCAGGTCCTGACAGGATTAATGCACTGGAAAAAGGCTCAAGCCCTTCAGTGAGGCCGGGTGCTCTCTGAACACTGCGGCTTTATGAGCCCCACGTGTGGCTGGAGAGTTTTGGAAGGGCCAGAAATCCTCCAGAGGAAAGATGATGAGGGAAGAAAAATAGAGGCAGCAACAGAATGGACAAGCAGCTGTGGGAAGGAGAGATGTGAAGGAAATGTTTTCATCTGCAAAAACACCTCAGTGAATAGCTGGGTGAGAGGCACTGATATTAACACGTCTGAAAGCTGGGGAGTTCAAAGGACAATGGATCTCTGGGCACAATAAACTGAACAAAATTCAAAGGACAATGGATCTCTGGGCACAATAAACTGAACGAAATTCAAAGGATAATGGATCTCTGGGCACAATAAACTGAACGAAATTCAAAGGAGAATGGATCTCTGGGCACAATAAACTAAAGGAAGTTCAAAGGAGAATGGATCTTTGGGCAAAATAAACTGAAGGAAGTTCAAAGGAGAATGGATCTTTGGGCACAATAAACTAAAGGAAGTTCAAAGGAGAATGGATCTTTGGGCACAATAAACTAAAGGAGGTGATGATACAGAAGTCCAGGCAGCTGAAACACTATAAGGAAACAAAGAAATAAAGGCCCATTCTCCATCCTTTTACTTATCTTTTAATAGAATAGTATTTAACTTGTGTTATCTCCATTGCATCCAGGAGACTTAGCCAAGGGGGTTTCATCTTTTCTGCAGAGCTCTCAGCCCCCATTTCAAGTCAGGACATTTCCCAAGGCCTTTTTGCAGGAGGAACTTCCTTGGAGAGTGGGGCTTTGAGCATCCTTGTGACAGAGAGTGCTTCAGCCTTGCCACCTGCTCTGACCCCAATCTCACCTTGTTCCTCCCCAAGCCTGTATTTGCACATCTCTTTTCTTTTCTGCATGTTTGAATTCAATAGCTTTTTCTTTTTTTAAGGTTGGTTTTTTGTTTTGTTGGGGTTTTTTTTAAGGACTGGTAAGGGACTGTTTATTGGGTGGTGACAAATCTGTTGTCTGAGCGGCTTTCCTAATAAACCAGATTATTTTTGTTGATGCTGATAGCTACAGAAGCCAGTATCTGCCATGGATCTGCATCATCTGTTTTGACTCCACACTCCTGAGGAGAGCATCTGCTTGTTTCCCACATTACAATCAGGAACTGCAAAACTCACTCGGGGTAACTCTCCCCACTCCACTTCCATCCGCTGATTTCCACATGGCTCGCTCAAAACCCTTGGGAATTCCCCCTGATGGATGTGGGGCTGGGATCATATTAAAACAGATTAAGGGTAAGCAATAAGTAGCAATAAAACCACATCCATGCAGCTTTAATATCAGCAATGGAACAGCATCCCCGAGCACAATTTCATCGATTTTAGTGGAATTATGTCATGCATTCATTTGAGCCAGAACCACAATATATATTCCAGTGCTCCTGGAAACCCTCTTGGAATTTATTCTCCACTGGAGGAGGTTCCATTAGAATAAAGAGAGGCCAGTTTTAACCATTGATCAGGAAATATTGCAGCAGAGCCCAGCAGAGGGATTGCAGAGGACCTCACAGCAGACTGACCTTTTGCTATGTGGCAGGGAGATTGCTGGAAAGAAGGGAACAATTAAAGAGTTATTTGCTGAGGGCACCCAGGGGCACTAAAACCCCTGCATTTCAGCAGGCCTGGACTCTGGCTGTGCCCTTTATATTTTCAGCTTGCAAAGGAAGCTCCTCTCAAGAAACAGATACAATATTTTTGCAGCCGGTGACAAGAGAGCCTTGACAAATTTCAGATCAGCTCACTTGGAGGGAACAAAGGCTGCCCAAGTGAGTCAAGTTCACTCCTCAGTAGCCATGACAACACTTTCAAGAACTCACAGTTTAGGGAAGAAGGGAAATAAATTCTGATTGGAGACACAAAGTGATCCATGATTGCTCCTCAGTTATCTGCAAGTGCCTGGACAGCTCCAAAGTTGAGGAGGGGATGCTTGGTGACATCCTGGGGAGGAGGGGGGATGTGTTTTATCCCAGGTGATTTCAGAGCTCAGGGAAGGGCAGGATGGCATGCTGCAGACCCTTTGTGTATCCTTGGAAAGCGGGGGAAGGAGGTGGGACTGGTTCCCTCCAGCATTTGGGTGCTTCTGGAGGATATTTTGACTCCCAGGACTGCCTCAGAGGAACAAACCAGGGACAGAATGTTCATCCTGAGGTGCAGGGGGAAGTCTGAGATGCAGGAGTTGTTTAAGCAGAACAGTCAGACCTGAAGGGGGCCCTGGGATTTCCTTCAGGCCCCTTGCCCAGGGTTACAACCAGCTGCAGGTCAGGAACATCACAGCACTGCAAATCCTTGCCCAATGGAAGTGGATCCTCGCAAGTGCTTGCCTTGCAAGTCACATCTGCTCTTTGAAAGTCTATTTCCCTTCTTTCCATTCCCTCAGGAAGTTTGCTACAGTTTTATAAGGATTTTTTTTTCTTCTTTTATTTATTTTCCTTCATCTTTTTGGCTGTAATAGCTGCCCTCCAGCTGTATCTCTTTTTTGCTTCTCATCCAGACAGCTTCTGCCAGTGTTAGTACCCATCTGGACTATGGGAAACCAGAACTTCCACTGGTCAGTAAAGGGTCAGTGGGAGCTTCAGAGCATTCACAGCAGAGGAAAAAGGGATTAGGATCAATTGTTGCTTCCTCTGCCAGTCCCAAATGGGGTCAGCAGGGCAGGAGACAGGGCAATGTCCCCTGTGCTCTCCTGGAAATGTATCTGCTCCCAGACAGAGGGTCAGGAACAGTAAATCCATTATTCTGTCCTGTCCAGCTTCATTTAAGTAGGAAAAAAAAAAGTGACAAGTGTGGGATTGATGGTGACCACAGTGATCCAATGGCCTGTTCCTTAGGGGCAGAGCTGAAGCATCCACATCTCTTCCAGGGCCTCCTAAAAGCCTCCTCAGATGGTTCCAGGAAGTCTGGAGACAGCCTTGTTCCAAGGGGGAAGAGATTGCAGCCCTGGCAGATGAAAATATGGATTGAGCACATCCTGAGAGAGCTGGAGCTGTTTGCCCACCAGGCTGTGTTGGGTACCTCCACCTCTGCACCTCCAAAGTCTGGAATAGGTCACAAGCACAACACCAGCCCCAAAAATTCTCCTCTCCTCTGTCCTGCCTCAGTGCAGCTCCAAAATCTCATTTCCTTGCACTGAAAGCTCTCTGGACACAACTGCAATCCATCCAAAATGGGAAATTTTCACTAATTCTAGAATATCAATGAACAAACCCCACCTCTCTTGAGGAAACAAAGCTGGCTGTGCATGGAGGTGACTCCCACCACCACATCAAGAACTAAGGGAAGGATTTTCTCCTTCAGCTGTGCAGGAATCTCTGATCTCACCAAGGAGTTTTGTTCCAGGTGGGATCAGCTTTCCAAACTCACCCGTGAACAAAAATGTTTTCCATCAGACCAATGAAAAATGCTTCCACTTCATTCAAATGAAAAAGATTCATTTCAATTTCAGTCTTCTTTGAATAATTTGGTTTTTATTATGCAGAAAGAAAACCTGGTGAGGGTTTGCAGTTCTGTGGGGCTCAATACAATGAAATGCAGCAATAAGAAAAGAGTCTTTTAAAGGGAAGGAATCCTATGAAAGGACAGGCAGTTACAGGCTTTAAAAGAGTCAAACACCTCCAGAACCACTGTTTTTTCCAGGAATTGGGGATTAATAGGGATTAATGGCCATTAGGAGCCCCACTGGAGGCATGGTCACGTCCTACAGGGAGAGGAGGAGGTGGCTGGGGCAGCCACTGGCACTCTCGGGGTGATTTTCAGGCTCCTGATCCATCCAGCAGCATTTGGAGGTTCCCTCATCAGTCAAACTTCCAGCAGCTCATCCTGAGGTGCTGGGGCTGCAAATACTTCAGGTGGAATCACTTTGTTGTGGGGAAAAGCTTCCACTCCATGCCCTGGAAGGGCTGAGCTGCTCTCCCCACACTGGGGGCACAGCCACAACCTCCAGGGATCATCAGGGGCCCCTCAGCAGGTGACAAGGAGGTGACAACATGGAGAGCCCCCTAAATGAAGGATTTTTCAGCTTGAGGTATCTCCTGCTCCTCCAAGCCTGAGAATCATGGAATAGTTTAGGTTGGAAGGGACCTTTAAAGGTCTTTTAGCTCAACCCCCCTGCAGTGAGCAGGGACATCTTTGGCAGGGTCAGGTTGTTCAAAGCCCCATTCATCCTGGCCTGGAATGTTTCCAGGGATTCTGATTTTCAGACAGTCATGAAGGTTGGACAAGCCCTCTAAGATAATCAAGTCCATCATCCCCCAGCATTACCAAGGCCACCACTGACCCACATTCCCAAGTGCCACATCCACATGGCTTTTAAATTCCCCAACATTGCCCTGGGCAGCTGTGCCAGTGGTTCATAACCCTTTTCCATGAAGAAATTCTCCCTAATATCCAACCTAAACCTCTCAGCAGCTGTGGCTCCCAACCTCAGTTGTCTCCAATGCTTTTGGATACTAGAAAAATACCAAAAAATAGTTTTTCCCCTAGAAAAATACAATTACAGCGAGTCTGTAGGAACTCAGCTGCTTCACAGACCCCTCCAGAACTCACAGCCTGTGGATTGGAAACCAAGTCTTTAAAGAAAACACTCCTTGAAATCCCTCCCTGCCCCAGGGCTTTGCAAACCTCCACTCACTCCTGGCACCCATCCCCGGATTGTGTCACTCTCCAGCTCAGTTAAGAAGTTGATTTGAATATTGTTTTATCACACTGTGCCTTGCAGACAGCTTTGAGTCAGCTTAAAACCAGCGCAGTGTGTACTGGCTCCCAGTTAATTATAGGCATAAAACATCATTTACTCCGCTGAAGGGAAATACTTGGAATCCAGAGGGTTCTTTGCTGCAGGCGTTGGTTCCTGCACTGGTTTTTGTTTCCTCTCTGTTATCTCTGGGACAGTTTTGTGCCTGGGGGATTACAAATCTTTGAGGGTTGTGTCCAGAATTCTCCCAGTGCAGGGGTGAGGATGTTTTGCTGACAATTTTTGTTGCAAAGAGCTTTTAATCCAACTGTCAGGAAAGGAGGAAATTGCAGCCTTGGTAAATAATTGCCTGTGTCTTGCTTGGGGTTTCTTAGGTGCTTGTCCTTCCTTCAGCAGGGTCTGGCTTGGTCCCTAAAGAATTCCTTCACTGGGTTGGTGTTTCCTCCAGTTCCAGCTCTCCAGGCAGCAGACAGTCACTGTGTTAATACCCTAAATGAGGATTTTTTTTTTCCCAAAAGCCACATATTTGCACTGTGCCCCCCTCTCAAACCATTCACAGGAGCTGCACCCTGGTCACTGCTGCCTGAACACTGCAGGAAAGGTTATTTCCACCACAGGGGCTGGATCACCTCTTAAATCTATGCAATAAATCCACCTCATTAAATAAATCCATCTCATTAAATCACCTGAGGGCTGAAGGGAGGCAGGGGCTGATCAGAGCCCTCCTCACTGTGGTTGTAGCACATGGACACACGACCCAAGAGCAAACTCAGAGTTATTCTGGGAGAGTTTGCACGTGTGGGAGTTTCTGGAGAGGCTTTGTGGCCACAGGGCAGCCCTGATGTTTGCCCAGGGGGTTCAGGGTTGCCTTGGTTGGATGCCCAGGCATGGAGAGGCAGCTGGGGAAGGAGCATGGCTGGGGACATAAAGCAGAGCTGCAGGAAAAGCATCCCACCCTCTCCCTCAAGCTGGCAGATCGCTGGGAGAAGATCAGGCACAAGCTGGGATACCTCAGGAAGCTCCAGTGGGAGCTGGTGAGCACTGGGAGGGCTGATTTGGGAGGGGGACACTTCGTTCCTGGCAGTGTTTGAGGTGTTTGGGAAGGGCAGGAGCGAGGGGGAAATGCTTTGTTCGTGGAAGGGCAAATTCTCTGCCCCCACCTCCTGCTCTTCGCTGCTGAATGAAAAGCTCCTCATCCACCTGATTTTTTTAGCAGCTCTGGTGTGGAATTTAAGCTTTCTCAGGTTTCTCCCAACCAGAGGGAGGGAGGCAGGGAAGGATGTTTGAATTTGTCTGGCCAGATGCGAGGCGTGGCATTGTGATGGTGAACTCGATCCTATCTGAACACTTCCCTGGATTCCCTCCCTAGTTTTGCTCCAGCACTGATTAGGAGGGGGGACCAAGCTGACTGGAGGGATGGAGCAGCTCTGCTGGGAGGAAAAGCTGAGAGAATTGGGATTCAGCCTTCAGAAGGCTTTGGGGTGACCTAATTGTGGCCTTCCAGGACCTGAAGGGAGCTACGAGAAAGATGGAGAGAGACTGGAGAGACAGGACAAGGAGGAATGGCTTCAAACTGAAAGAGAGTAAGGTTAGATGAAATATTAGGAAAAAAAATCTTTACTATGAGGGTGATGAAGCACTGGCACAGGGTGCCCAGAGCAGCTGTGGCTGCCCTTGGATCCTTGGAAGTGTCCAAGGCCAGGCTGGACAGAGCTTGGAGAAACCTGGGCTGATGGAAGATGTGGAATGAGATGTTCTTTAAGATTCCTTCCAAGCCAGACCATTCCATCATTCTGTGATTCTATGAATGGAACGGGCCAAATCTGATAAAACTCAAACTTCCTGGGGAAACTGAGGCACTGGATGCACTTAGGACACGACCCCAAATCCCAGCAAACCTTTAAACAGCTCCAAAGATAACCCAGCACTTGTGGCTCCAGCAAGCACTGCCAGCCACAAACCCACTTTAGGATTTATTTAAGTCATGACCAACCAGAAATTGGGTCCTCTTCTCCCTCACCAGCACATCCTGAATCCCACAGAGGAGGAATTACCCTGTTCCAGCACTGCTGGAATGTTTTCTGGGTGTCTCCAATCAATGGGGACACGAGCAGCAGGACCAGCAGGGAAATAAAAGCTCTTAGAAAAGCCCATCACATTCTGTATTTTGTCATAATTCCACATCTCTTTTTTAATGTGCTCTGAGGAAATGGGAAGCATTGCTCCAGGTTTGGGAAGAAAAGACCCCAAAGGGAGGGAGAAGTTGCCCACAAGCCTTGTGAACCAGGGAAAAAAAAACAAAGACAGAAATAAATAAACAGGGGGGGGAAAGAAATCAAAACCACCCTTAAAATGTTGTTTTATTTCTCTTGTTTTGCTGCAGAGGAGTTTGAAGTTCTCCATTTCCTGGGTGTGCTACAGGAGCAGCAGAGTTGAGACACAGGCTTTTAATGAAGTTTATGTAAATTTGGTGATGTTTATACTTAGCAGAACAGATTTAGGAGTACTAATAAAGCAGCAGATGAGGCGTAGAAAAGAGCTGGTGAAGTTTTTCCACCACTGTTATTTTTTACCTTCCTCCCACCATTCCCAACAAAAAGAGTCTGTTTCTGTTGCCAGTTTCCCTTCACAACAAGAGCTTCTGAGAGGCTGTTTATCCCTCAGTGCTGCTCAAGCATCTCCCAGCTCAGTTTTGTCCCACTGCCTTCCCTCCAAGAGCAACCCAGTCCATGTTTGTTTTCCCTCCAAGCAAAGCAATTTTTTTCCCAACTCCACTTTGGGATCTTTGTTCACTGCCAGGGTTTTCCTTAGGCTGGAGTTGAGGCAGCCTTTTCCTTTGGGAGGAGGAGAGGGTTTCCCTTGGGTTTGGAGTTAGGGATGTTGAGGATGAGCAGGATGAGCTTCATCCCCCTGGGGAGGAGGAGGAGGCAGAGCTGGCCCTGCCCGGTGATGGGTGATGATTTCTGGTGCTTGTGGCTCCAAGGAGAAGAGCAGGGGCCACCAGCAGAGAAAAGTGACCCAGAAAATGCCCAGAAAGTGCTTGGCAGCCTCACCCCTCCTGCCAAACCGCCACAACCTCTTCCAAATATTTTTCTGCTCACCCCAGGAGTTTTTCTGTGAAGAAATGAAGCAGATTTGGGGCTTGTCAGTGTTTGTCCAATGCAGTTCATTCAGGATAATCCTGATAATCCCTACTAACTCCCCCCTCATCAGACCCTCCCTGGGATGGGGTTTCCAAGGAGGGATGGGGGGGTCTCAGGGTCCCTGTCCTTATCTGAACAGGGCAGAAATCCTTTGCACACTTGAGGAGTTCCCATGGAATAAAACACTCAGGAACTCAATGGGATGAACCCTCTGGACACAATCCTGTGCCTGTGCTCTGGGATGGCCCTGCTGGAGCAGGGAGGTGACACCAGGTGACCTCACTGTGGTCCCTTCCAGCCTGACCCATCCTGGGATTCTGAGATTGGATGGATGGATGGATCCTCCCTGGGCTGATCCAATTTTCCATCCCTCTTGGTTCCCTCCCTGCCCCTGACATCCCACAAAACTGCTCCATCTGCTGAAGGAGAGCAATCTTTGATACCAGAAATATTTTGATTCATCAGAGGCCAATGTGAAATGGAAGGTTGTGCTAATTATTAAAAGCTACCAGGTATTGCTGCAGAAATAACAAGAAATTTTCCTATTGATGGCACCTTCATGCTTTGCTTTTCATTAAGAAAAGGGACAAGGTGTAAATTGAGGACTGGCATGGTCAAGGCTTAGCTTTGAGATGAGGTTTCACCACACATTTTCCTATAACAGGAGTCCTGGAAAACATGAGACCCCCATACATTAGCAAGGAATCATGATACTTAATTTATTTTTATGAGAACTGATAATCTGGTTTTTTTCAACATCCACTGGTGCTTTGATTCCCATCAGAGAGAAATCTTGTAGAGGCTTCATGAGTAAATCAACACCACTCAGCTGAGCTGAATCATGTCCAAATTTTCATGGAATCACAGAATTCCAGGTTGGAAGGGACTTCAAGGATATCTGGTCATAACCTTTCTTGACAAAAGCACTGTCCAGACAAGATGGTCCAGCACCACGTCCAGCTGAATCTTTTAAGTGGGAAAACCCCCCACTTCCCTGGGAGGATTATTCCAGGGGCTGATTGTTCTCCTTGTGGAAATTTTTCCTCTTATATCCAATCACAACCTCCCCAGGAGTGACTTTTCCATTATTTGTCATCTTTTCCGTGTGACTCCTCATAAAAAGAAAGTCTCCATCTCCTTTGCAGCCACTCTTCAAGCACTGGAGGATGAGGATGAGGCTCCCCAAACCCCAGTTCTCAGCCTTTCCTCACGTGGCAGCTTCCAGCCCTTTGATTGTCCTTCTCCAGCCTGCCCACGTCTCTTTGGAATAGCAGGGACCAAACCTGGACACACCTGGAGTACCCCAGCTGTGGCCTGCCAAGTGCTGGGCAGGGTGGAATGATGAATTCTCCATCTCTGCTGGGTCTTTTTTTGGCACAAGGAGCATGGAATTGTGATCCACCAAGATCCTTTAATTAGGCAGAGCTGTTGGTCAGGGAGTTTTGTTCCTGGCAGGGTTTTTGAAGCTGTTGGGGGACATCTGACCCCATCCCCTGCAAGGGAGGACTCCAAAGTCCCAGCTCCAAGCTGCAGAAGTGGCCCATTCATGTTTTTTATCTGTTTTTCTCCAGCTCATCTGGCAGAAACCAATAATCCACTGGATCAGTCACTGACATCCCCATGAGTGACTTCAGGGCATCCTCCTTGCCATGGGCATGAACTCCTGGAATTTTCAGGCATCCCAGCATTTCCCTGAGGAAAAAGAGGCAGCACAAAGGGGTTGGGTGGGGAGATCCTTGAAATGGGATTGTCCATAATCACATAATCAAAGATATATTTGGAAAAGATGAGCTTTTGCAGAGGAAAAGCTGCCTGAGTGATCCTGTTCCATGTGGTGACACAGGGATGGGAAAGCAGAAGCCACTGAGGAGTGATGGATTCACAGCATTTTCACTGAATGCTGAACCTCGTTTGAATCTTCAGCTGAAGCTTTTTTTCTCCCTGCAACCTTTATGAACCTGAATATCCCTGACTTAAGGTGCTGGAGGAGGAGGACGAGGAGGAGGAGAAGGAGGAAGAGGAGGAGGATGCTTCTAGAAAAAAAAAATGTTCAGTCCAGGAGCCAGCTGTGATTGCTAAATGAGGAGATTTAGGCACACAGGGGGGAAGAAAAAATAAAAAAGCCAAATGACTGAAAAGTTAAAAATACAGCCTGAAACGTGGGAGCTGCATTTCACCCTGCTTTACTATCAGATCCTATAAACCAGGAGAAAAGGGGACAGAGCAGACCCACTGGGTTAAAACCTAGAGGAAAGATAGGACAGGAGGAGATAAATGAGCCCCAAATTCTCCCCTTAATTATCACACAAAAGATTCTGCAGCATTACAAGCATGACTTAATCACCTCTGGGACAGAAGGTGCTTCCCAGAGAGGAGATGTTTTCCTGCTCTATTGGTCATCAATTTCAGGACAAATTGATTATCCCACTAATTGCTGACCAAGTACCAGTGTGGTGCTGAGCTACCAAAATTCCTGAGGGCTTCTCCTAAAGAAATCCCACCTGGAGTCCTTTTCCCAGCCAATTGTGGTGGTCCAAGAAGCAACTGGGGGAACTGGTGAGCACAGCAGCCAGCTCCTGACACGTGGGTGAGTCTCCTTAATCCGAATTTTCCATTTTAAAGGGAGAACAGGAACTTCCAGGCAGGAGGATTTATAGGCAAGGACTTCACAGTTAAATTTATTCATGGCTAAACTGAGGAGCCCAGAGTCATTAAAGCATGAAATTGTGCCAGTCAATTAAAGCGTCAATCACAGCCAGCCTCGTTTAGGAGAGCTGCTTTAATCCCAAGAAAAGAACTTTTTTTTTTGCCTAGTGAAAGAGCACAGTGACTTAAAGTTGGTTTTAGTGAAATAGCAGTTCCCCAGTTATCATTCAGACATTTGCCAATGGTTGTTTTTTGTTTTTTGGTTTTTTTATCTACACAGATTATTTTCTGCTGTGCTCCTTCCAAGGTGACTCGTGTTCCTGCTCAAGTAGAAACACAGAAGCAATTTGAGCTGGAGATGGAGTGACTCGAGTGGGCTACACAGCAAACAAACAAGGGAGCTCATCAAAGAGACATTTAAACCAGCAGAGTTCTGGGACATCTCTTGCTTTTCAGCAGATGATGGATTTTCCTTTTGTTTTTTTAAAACCCAGCAATTAGATTATTCTGCCTGTCACTTCGTGCAACATGTGTTTATTTTATTGGCTTTTAAAGCAGTTTTTCCCCCAACATGTGTTTATTTTATTGGCTTTTAAAGCAGTTTTTCCCCCAACATGTGTTTATTTTATTGGCTTTTAAGGCCTTTTTTTTTTTTTCCCCTTTCTGGGTTGAATTCCTGGAATATCCATTTGTGATATTTAACAAATGGTGACTGTCATTTGGGTCACACAGAACAGATCACACATGATTGTAATGGAGGAGAAACATCCCCAGAGGGGATTTACTGGGAGCTGACTGGAAGTTTTGCAGTTGGATGTGATCTTTTCTTCCTTATCCACCAAAAATCAGGGTGAGGAGATTATAGAGACTCAGGTTTGGAGGAGAAACAGGAGCTCAGGGAATGTAACAACTGGTCAGGGTGGCACTGTGTCAGAAGTGGAGCTTGGTAGTGAGCTGAAGTGGCCTTCCCACTCCTTAGTGTGGGTATTTCAGCAGCTGCAGGTGTGTCTGGAGGGGTTTTGGAGGTGGGAGCAGCTTGGGGTTCTCTTTCCATCAGTGGAGCTGAGCTGTGAGAGCCAGGCTGGGCAGGGATGGTGGCTGAGCTGCCTTTGCCCTCACGTTTCCTTTCCTGCAGAGCTGCACATCCAGGGACAGCCCTGGCTATGCTGGGAGCCAAGAGAAAACTTTGGGTGATTTTTTTGGGTGAAGCTGAGGCTGCAGGGCAGCTCCAGACCCTTCTCTGGCTGCAGAGGGGCACACAAGCTTTGCTCCAGCACAGCTTCCCCTGGTGAGAGCCCTTTTTGTGCCTTAGGGCCTCTCCCTCCTTAAAAACCCCTAAGGTGTGTGGCTGGCACACACCTCTGCTGAATTTCCAGGAGTCTGCAGCTGTGCTTTGTGCAGGAAGGAGAGGGGGATTGTTTTTGGATCTGCTGTGGGTCTTTGAAAGTTTTCCTTTTGGGATCTCCCCTGTCCTGGAAGTGTGCACAGCCCAGCTGGTGAGGCAGCACCAACAGCAGTGGCATCCAGGACTATACACACAGTAAATTTAGGCAGCTTGGCTTGAAATTTGAATTTCTGAGGCCAAGGAGGTCGAGGAAGTTGCTTTGGTATCTGCTGGAGGAGCAGGGCCTGTGGGTGCACCAGTCCCACCCACCTCCCTTCCCAGTTTGTTCCAGTGCCATGGACACCAGTTGCCCACATTAATGTGTCTCACAGGGTGGTTTGGGGTTAAAGTGACGTCAAAAACCACCCCTGGAGCAGGGACACCATCCCAGGCTACTCCAAGCCCTGTCCAGCCTGGCCTTGGACATTTCCAGGGATCCAGGGGCAGCCACAGCTCCTCTGGGCACCCTGTGCCAGCACCTCCCCACCCTTCCAGGAAAGAATTCCTTCCCAATTTCCCATCTAACCCTGCCCTCTGTCAGTTTAAAGCTATTCCCCCCATTTCCATCACTACATATCCCTGTAAAAACTCCCTCTGACCTCATGGGGAAGAGCACATCCACCTGTGTCCATGCTCTCCTGGTCACCTTTTTCCAGCCAATGGATCCAAACCGAAGCAGCTGAAGGGCAGAGGAACAAAGAGTTCTTCCTGTAATAGGAGACAAAAAGATTTTTTGCCTCATCCTGCCTTGACAGTGAAATCTAAGACGTGGTATGATTGCTCTCTATAAATATCCTGAGCAGGGAGAGAAGGAAATCAGTGCTAGAAACAAAAATCCACCTCATGGAAAGGTCTTGCTGGAAACTGCCCAGACCTTCCCCAGGCTGGGATGGGGAGGGGGCTGAAGAGCTCCTGAAAAGGTAAAAAACACAGGATAGAACTTAATCTTGGTGTGCCCAGAAAGGTGTTGTGTAACACAGGTGCCTGTGGGATGGCCAGGACATCCTTCCAGCCCTCCCCCTCCTTTTCCTTCCTCTGGAATGGAGATAATGGCACTGCACTCCTGGCAGGGGGACGAGGCACTGAGCACAGCAGTGAGGGAAGAGCACTGAGGTGTGACAGCGATTGGAGCATCAGAAATACCTGAGACAGTCACACCTTGCTGTCATTTGTGGTGTTAAAGCCAGACCTGCTTAATTACCAGGCTGCAGACTATTTTTTTCCCCTTCCCACCTGCCATGAGATATTGTGAGGTGGGAAAAAATAGCACAAGTGCAAAGAAAAGCTTTAATAAAAGCTTCGAAGGGATGTAAGTGGGTCTCATCTCTGTAGGTATCAAGGTAACTTTTCTCAGTGCTCAGAAGAAGTTTTCCAAGGGTGGATGTTTGATTTATTGTCCAGATCCTAAACTGGAACATTTCTGCCTTGGTTCTGGCAGTAAAGAACAAAAGTGCTAAGTGTGAGGTGTCCACATTGTGTTTCATTTTGCTGATGGATGTTTTGACAGCCAAGAGATTTCTCACTATGCTATCTTTTTTTTTTTTTTTTTTTTTTTTTTTTTTTTTTTTTTTTTTTTTCCCCTCCATCACTTATTTTTATAGGACATTGGGGGGTGGGGAGAGAACTGAACATCCCATCAGCTGGTGGCATCGTGTCAGTCAGAGAGATGTTTTCTGGTTAAATCCCAAATAATGTCTTCTCAGCTTTCCAAAAGCTGTGATATTTTTGAAGTGTCACTGGCTTAGTCCTGGTGGCGTGCGAGATGTTGCGTATTTTTTATTTTAATCCCTGAATTAAAACAAAGATTTCTCCTGACGACCTCGCTTGAGGCTGCTTGGACCCTCCTGGGTCAGCCTTGCCCCTGATTTGTCACATTAGTGAGGCTGAGTAAGTTAAATTTGCCAGTAATGAGCCAGAAAAGCTGAAGAGATGTCTCTTTTGGGTCACTTGAAGGAAGGCTGAGGTTCCTCCAGCCCCTCTGGGGACTTTTCCACGTCCAGCTGAGCATTTCTGCTCTCATCACACTCAAATGAAAACCACGAGTCTGCTCTAAGGGGTCACTTCAGCCCAAGGTGTGGAGGTGGGAAAAGGAGTGGAAAAACCAAGAGCTGGGCCAAAAGCATCTCCTGACACAACCCCAGGAGACCCAGCTGGAGCAGGATGGACACTGGGATCCCAGCTCTGACCCTTGGAGAGCTGACAGCAAACACTGAAATACTGAAAGTTTTCCCTTTAAATTGAAGACTCTTACTATCACAGAAGCACAGACTGGTTTGGGTTGGAGGGGACTGGAAATCCCATTTCATTCTGCCCCCCTGCCATGGGCAGGGACATCTCCCACTGTCCCAGGGTGCTCCAAGCCCTGTCCAAACTGACCTTGGACACTTCCAGGGATCCAAGGACTTCCAGGGATCATGAGTACCCTGTGCCAGGGCCTCCCCACCCTCACAGGGAAGGATTTCTTCTCAATATCTCATCTAGCCCTGTTCTCTGGCAGTGGGAAGCCATTCCCTATGTCCTGCCCCTCCATTCCTTGTCCCCAGTCCCTCTCCAGCTCTCCTGGAGCTGCTTTAGGCCCTGGAAGGGGCTCCAAGGTCTCCCTGGAGCCTTTTCTTCTCCAGGCTGAACTCTCTCAACCTGTCTCCATAACAGAGACACTCCATCCCTCAGAGCCTCCTCCTGATCATTTTTTCCCCCTGCATTTCTGTGTCAGGAATTGAAAGGTTTCTAACTCATTTTGGGGTCTGGTTTTAATGGTGTCATTCACACAGACCACAGCAATCCTTATCAGCGGGGGATTTCTGGGTCAAAGCCCTTGGCAATCATGACAAATGTTTGGATTCAGCTTTCCAAAACACACTTACAGCTCCAGCTGTGGCAGGGTTTTATACAGGGGAGGATTCAGATCAAATTCAGGTACCTCCAGCACTGCTATCTCCTCTAAGCAAATCCCTCAGGGCTCTGGGGGATTTATTGCGCCTGGAAAGAAACAGCTCTTTATTGTGCCTGGAAAGAAACAGCTTGTTTAGGGTGAAATTAATCTCATCCCTACCAGACATCTCCATTTGGCCAAGGAAATACCTTCCCAACTTTATTTCTTCCCAGCAACTGCAATGGGAGCATTGTGCATCAGCAAAAAAAAACCAACAAAATTAAACATTTCCACCTGTTCCTGTGGTCCATGGAGAATTGTGAATTCTGATGAAGTGTTTCAGTGACTCTGGAAATGAGATAAGTGAGTGGAGATAAGCTGTGTATACAAACACTGCAAGGATTTGGGAGTGCATGGCTGGCAGGGACTGTGAAAGGCAAAAGAAGCTCATTTTTCTAGCCAGCCAGGTCCATATCCTTTTGAGGTGTTCCCTGAAAGAAATGAAAGGAAACATCTGGCCTTTAATGTCTAGACACCATCCCTTCCAGAGTTTAGATCCTGAAGCTCTCCCCTGGCAATGGGCAGTGGGAGGAGAGCTCTGTCGTGCTGTGATGTGACCCAGGAGAAGAAAGGGAGTGTGGCCACTTCACAGGGCATCAGCTCAGGCCTTTGAGCTCCTTTTCACTCCCCAAATCCCTGTTTTTTCAATCCCCAAAGCCCACTGGGATGGCCTGAACCCCATTCCCAAATTCCTCAATCCAGGAGGAGAAGAGTCGAGGGACGAAGGTTGGGCTGATCTCTGTGTGAGCTGTGACAGGAGAAAAGTTAATTTTTACCAATTAACAACAATTCCTGCATGGGGAAGCTGTCAGAAGAATATTTCCATGAACTGACATGCCTGAAATATCCCCTGCTTTGGTCATATTTATTCACAAATATATAAATTTTCCCTGTTTTGGGTGGCAACCACGTAGAGCAGTGACCATGCCTTGCTCACCTCTAGGTCTGACCTTTTCCATTCATTGAAAAATATTATTGGAATTTCTGCTCCAATTTCAGCTCTTTGTGAGGATTTAGGACACTGGAAATAGAATTTGAACCTGAAAATGGGATAGTGGTGATGCATTGGTTTGCTGATGGCTGAACTGGTTTATTCTTGTCCAGTGTTACCAGTAGCTCATCTTGGTTGATGGATTTTCCTTAAAGCCTTTTTTAAAAAAATATATCAGTGATTTTGCTGATGGTTGAACTGGTTTATTCTTTTCTAGGCTTCAGTGTTACCAGTAGCTCATCTTTGTTAATGGATTTTCCTTAAAACCTTTAAAATATATGTATATATATATCAGTGATTTTGATAAGAAGAATGTGCTGTACAAAAAATAAAAAGCAGAGGTGGAAAGGCTCTACATGTCTCTGATTTCAAAAAAAAAAACAAAAACAAAAACATGGAATTGCTGGATTTTTCTTCCCCTGATCTTTGGTTCTGGCAGCTTTTTCTCACAGGGATATTTTTGCTTTCTCTGTTACATCTCCATTACTCCTGCCATCATTTTTTTTAACCACAGATGCAACCCTAGATCCTTTCTCAGAAATGTACTGTGGGGTGTTTGCCTGCTAGAAAACAACCTTGCATTGTGAACTAGTGGGAAATAACTGGTGAAGAGTTTTGGGGCTAAAATCTGACAGTAGCAGAGATTTTCTGACTAGGACCAATTTTCAGAGCTGTATTGGGTGCCCAAGAGAAAAATGCTTTTATTTTTTGAATTAAATGACACATTTTATTTCTATTGCCACTGGGCAGATTCTACAACCCTGACTTTGTGCTGACAAAGTCTTGAGGTCTCAAAGGATCTTTCCACCCTTTCTCCCAACACTTTTCCACCACACCAGGGGGATGTTGTGTCCTGACCTGGCTCTGAGAGCTAAGACAGCTCCAAATCTTACCCCAAGAGCTGTTGGAGGTATTTCCCCATGGATTGTTTTGCCAGGAAGGCCATGCCCAGGTCAGGAAGCAGGGCTGGGTGATCCTGGGTGGTCCCCAGGGTGCTGGGCCTTGGGGCTGCATCCCAGGAACAAGATTTCTGAGAAGCATCCCTCTGCTTCCACACAGGATCTGTTCTTGCTCGGGGCTGTTGGCATTTTGATGTCTCTTGAAGATACAGCAGAGAAGTGGCTCTTGAGAAGTGACAGCATGAAACTCTGATTAATGTCTCCAAGGAGAGTCAACCAGAACGTTTTCCTTTGAGCTGCCTCCATTTCCATATGTAGCCCAGACTTTGCTTGACAATGCTATAGAAATGTGATGCTTGGAAAAAGCACGGCTTGTTATCAGGAATATTTCCCCTTCAGCCTTTAAGGAGAGATGAAAAAACCCTCCCAAAAGTGCTCCATAAAAAAAATCCTGGAATGTTAATTTCCAAATTAACAGGTCCAACACCCACACCACCCCTACCTGAGGGTTTAAATTCTCATTTCGGAGACCTGCACCCAGCCTTGGGAAGGGAAGGGAAGGAGCACAGTTGCGTAAAGTTAAAAGACTGGTGGAAACCACAGGTATCCTAGGACCACACTCATGACCTCTTGTTGCTTCTCATTTGCCACAGAACCACAGATTATCCTGAGCTGGATGGGACCCACCAGGATCACTGATCCAGCTCCTGTTCCTGCGCAGACACCCCAACAATCCCACCCTGTCCTTGGGAACGTTGTCCAAACTCTCCTGGAGCTCTGGCAGATTTGGGGCTGTGCCCATTCCCTAGGGAGCCTGGGCAGTGCCCAGAACCCTCTGGGGGAAGAACTTTTCCCTGAAATCCAACCTAAATCCCCCTGACACAGCTCCAGCTGTTCCTTCCCTTGGATCCTGTCACTGTCACAGGGAGCAGAGGTCGGAGCTGTCCCTCAGGAAACCCCAATGAGTGTCCCCTCAGTCTCCTCTTCTCCAGACTAAACCAACCAAGAGACCTCACCCACTCCTGGCACAGCTTTCCCTTTAAACCATTCACCATTTCCACAGCTCTCCTTTGGCCACTCTCCGACAGCTTTGCATCCTTCTTTTTTCTGTGGCACCAATTCCCCAGAGGCGGCCGCATTTCGTCTGGACACGTTCACCCCAGCCCACAGCAGCAGCTGCTGCTGCCCAAAGCTTTGTCCTGGGAGTGGAATGACCGAGGGATTCCACAGTCTGGGAGTGCACAAAGACATCCAGATTGTCTGCAGTGAGCAGACAAACCCCGGGCTCCGAGCAGAGCCCTCCCGAGCCACGCTCACGATTTACGAGCTCGCGGCGGCGTTGTCACACACTGTCACCAAGTGTCTGGCACCTGGCCACTCTCTGCCTCCCTCTTCTCCTAATTGCTGTGTTAACAGACTGCTGGTCATGCTCAGAGGGTTGCAAATGTGAAGATGAGAGAGGAAAATAAGCTGGAAAAGTGGGTCCAAATGAGGCAGCATTTCTCGTCACCCACAAGGAGTTAATTTTCTTTGTCTTGAGCGAGTGCTGGGAGTTTCCAGCTACCCCCTAGCACAGCACACGCTGCAGCCTGTAAAGATTTTGCTTTTTTTTAATTGCTAAAGTGGGTTTTTGCTGAGTGGTGCAGCAGCAGAGTAGTGCTGCTGCTGTCCAAGGTCCCTGTGCTTGGTGGGAAGAGCAGGAAAACACCCGGCACGTGTTGGCTGCCCCAGTCTGAGCCTGGAAATAGTCTGGAATTAGTGGTGGAAAAGTGTTGGGAGAAAGGTGAAAAGAACCTTTGAGACCTCAAGACCATGTCAGCAAAAAACCAAAATCTGCACAATGTCAATTAAAATAAAAGATGTAATTTAAATTTAAATTAAGAGCAATTAGCATGGAGCTTGGGAAGCAATAAAAAAAATATAAAAATAATTAGTCTGCCCCCCTCAGAGAGACAGGCTCAGGGTTTGGATTCAGCACAACCTAAATCATTCTATGAAATATCCACTTTTTGCCTTAATATGATGATTTTAAAGCAGACCAGCCTGTTCATCTGGTGGCGTTGGGGTTTTGCTTAAGCTCCATCTCAGGGTAATGCACAAGATAGAGAAAAGGAATAGTCAGGCTACTGAAGACCTTTCACAGTGAACACGAAACATTTCCAGATTAAAATGGCAATAAAATAAAGAATAAAACCCATTTCTTACCTAAGGACACAGGTGGGAAACATCTTGTGGTTGCCTCTCAGTTTTATTGACATGAGACTCAAAATAGCAGGAGCTTTTTCACATGGCAGGTCAGAGATCTGTAAAACATCTTGCCAAAGGAATCTGGATGGTAAATCAAGTGGGAAATTAGACAAATCATCCAAATCCTAAAGTGCTGAAGTTGGAAGGGCAGCCTGGAGGCTTCTGAATCTCTGCCAGGCTCAAGGCAAACACAGGTTCAGAGGAAGGTCAGGTTCCTGAAGCTGAGGTTTGAATTTGGCCCAAATCCCCCTCAGTTTTGGCCCAAATTTGGCCTAAATCCCCCTCAATCACAAGCTCAGCAGTGCCCTGGCCACCAGGTCCTGCTCATCCAGGGCTCTGATGTGGGATTATCCAATCCCAGATGAAAGATTGGGCATTCCCTGTGGAAAAACAGGGGATTACACTGAGCCTTGCACAGAAATCGTGGATAAACAGGGAATTTCCTGAACTAAATATGGTTTGATGCCTTGAATATAGTGAAGGGTGGGAAGGCACATGATCCAGGCTGTCCTTGCCCTAATATTTTTCCCAAAGTATCTTCTACTGTTGGAAAAGGAACTATGGGTTGGACAGATTTTTATTTCAAAAAGAAGAACATGGCAAAGGGCTGCAAGAAGATCATAGCTGGGCTGGAGAGGGTGAACAGGGGTGATCACTCATTCTCCTCCTTGAGGCAGGGTGAAAGAGCCTAAAGAGCTCAGCAGGTGGTTTAAAAGAGGGAAGGGAGACACTTCTTCACCTCCAAAGTAATTAACTTCTGGAATTTGTTACCTGGAGATGACAGTGTGGGAAGAAAATTAAATAGAGGGGAAAGGAGAGCAGGCATTAGAGGTTATTAAACATTCCAAGAGCGCTCCTGGCTCAGCAAGTGGCTGAACCTTTAATTGGTGGTGCAGGGAAGGATTCCACAATGTTTGTGGGTTTTTTTGTTGATCTGGGTCTGTAATAACCCAGCACTGGTCTGTGCTCCAGGATGGATCATGGTCCAGTCTGAGGTGGTTGAGATTCCTTTGTCCCCAGGAGATGGAGGAGGTGGCAGGACTCCCCTGGAGGTGAGGAACACAGGGTGGGTCTGCTGAGATGTTCCTGAAAATCTCCAGCTCTGCCTGGCAGTCCATGAAGTGCTGAGCTCACAGTGGGGAGATTCAGGGGTTTTGGGGGGAGAAACACAGGATTTCACTGCTTGGGCTTCACATCTCTTGCCTGGCTTTGCTCAGAGCTGTTATCCAAACCCTACAAACCCCCGTGGAAGGTTTCTCAAAATTGCCTTTTCTCCCCAGATCTCCCTGCCTGCGTTCCTGTATTTCCCCTGCACAGAGAGTGGAATAAAAAGCTGACTTGAGACCTACTCATTTAATGCCTGAATTAGTTCAATTTTCTCTGCCTGAGGCTCCTCATTCTTTTCCACTGTCTTGCTGTTGGCCTGCTGGGAATCTCTCATTGTCCACAAAAGTTTCTCTTGTCCTCCTAAATTGATGATTTTCTCCCTGAGCTCAATTTTTTGCCTAAATATGGACTCTTTCAGAGCTAATTTCTCTTCATAGTTTGCCTAAGCACACGTGTGTGTGAGCTAAAATCAGTTTCAAAATGGCTCAGATTTATTTTTAAGCCAGGGTTGGGTTTTGTTTTTTTTTTTTGCAGATGCCAAAAGCATTGATTCCTATCTGATTAAAAAAAAAAAAAAAAAATAAAACCCACGGAGTATTTTCAGCATGATTTAGCAGCTCATCTACAAGGATCTTGACTGGTTTAACTAAATGGCTGGTGCTCACTCGTGTGTGGAAAAGACCCTGGTGTCTTGGGATGCACATTATTTTGTTTAACCCAAACACAATTTAATTTTGGGGAGTTAAAAAGCCAGAGTTTAGGCTGATGTCTCAAAGGTTGACTCAATCACTACTGGGAAAAGCAACCTATCTCTTTTTTTTTTGGAGCAAACTGTTTTGTTTTAGTGGAGCTGTGGTCTTTAAACATTTTTCAGACGCAGACTTCTGGAATTTTTTCTGGGAAGAAAGCTTTCAAGTTTTTTTTTTCTTCATGTTTTAATTTTAAGCTGTAGAAGCATTTATCAGGTAAGCCTTGAGTGCAACAAAACATTCAATTCCAAGTTAAGGAAAACACCAATTTTCTTTTGAGACAAATAAATTCTTTTGTTCAATCCCTTGCTTAGAAGAAGTTTGGGGTTTGGATCATCCAAAATCCTATTCTTTCCCTTATTTTAATTCTGGAAGATCCATCAAACCAGAAAAACCAGTTGTTTGCATGATTTCATTTAAAAAATGAAACACTTTCATAGCTCTGTTGCAGAATATTTTCAGAATAAGGATGTTAAGAGGAATTAAACAAAATTATGATTTTTTAAGGCAGTTTAAAAACCCCTAGAACAGAAAATAAATAAAACAACGACCTTAGGCACAGCAATAAATAAACTGCAGCAGCACAACCAGATTCTGTTTTGTGCTGGATGTGAAATGGGCTGTCTTGGGGCTCTCCACCCTGCCAAGACAGCCTGAATTAGCAGCTGGTCAGTTTTGATGCAGCCAGCTCTGTCAGAAGGGCAGGGAAGGAGCTGGAGGAGCCGAGGGAGGAAATCAGAGCCTGCAGGAGCTTCATGTCCCCATGGCAGGACAGAAGCACTGACAGCTGCTGCTGAGATGTTGTGTCAGAGGAGATGCTGGCCTGGAGTGTTTTCTGGGAGAAAAAGGGGTTGGTTTTGTGAAGCAGGTCCTGAGATGGGCAGTCAGAGCGTGCCCTACAGTTGGGACTCCAGTTAAACCCTTTAGGATCATTCCTGGTTACGTTCTCCTTCAAATCTCTGCTCTGTCTTAAAACATCTCCCTCTGGAGACAGCAGCTACAACCTCCCCTGCTTCTCTCTGGAATTCTGACTCCATCTGTGAGGATCACAACCTCGGAGAACATCAGGGCACATTGCTGTGTCCAGCCTCACAGTGCCTTGGGACATTCCCAGTGGGCTCAAGCCACTTTCCCTGCTGTCACCCACCAGTCCAAACTGGAAATCTCGTTGGGCATCCCTAGAAAAAGCAGGTCTGACATGAGGCAGGGTAGAAATTTGGCCAGATGAGAACACAAAACACACCAGAGGAGAAATATTGGCTGCTAAGCCAAACCCTTCCAGCAGTCAGCCAGGACATCCAACACCCAGCTCGGATATGGATGAAGGCTTCAGAATTCCTGATGGTGCCAGAGGTGGGACTGCACCAGATGCCAGATAAAGGAAATCTGGAGTAAAAAGAGCACTACAAACAACTTTCTCTGAGCCTCTGAGCAGTCTGGCTTTGACAAAAAAACCCAGAGGTCTTCAACAAGAACTGGAGCAGGCATCAACTACTCTGGAAGTGTCCAAGGCCTGGTTGGACGGGGCTTGGAGCAACCTGGGATAGTGGAATGTGTCCCTGCCCATGGTTTTTGAATGGTTTTTTAAGTTTCCTTCCAACCCAAACCATGCTGGGATTTTATGAGTCTATGATCAAATGGGCAAAGGTTTGTGGGGATGCAAGTTTGATACTACAATGCTGATCATGAGAAAAGACACCTGCAGGAAAACAAGGCCCACCCCCACAAAAAAAAGTGAAGAGACACTTTGAGGTCAGAGAGACCAAAGATTTTACACCAAAATAAGGAAACCAAACCTTTTTTTTTTTCTTTTTTTTTCTTTTTTTTTTCTTTAAGAAAAAGATAACATCATTCAGTGTATTTTTTCAAGCTTGCTGGACATCATACTGAAACACCATAAAGCTGTCAGGGAAATTATATGCTTTTTTCTGTTGTCAACCAAAGCGTGCTTTTATGGAGTCAATTAGCCACAAATGATGAACACACGTCACTTGTCTGGGAATGAATTACAGTACAACCCAATAAACACAACTGGCTTCACTCTCTGATCATTGCCCCGGTGAGGAGGAGGCGTCAAACTTCCCCATCCAACCATAAAGGAAACTCCGTGTTCGTTTGTGTTTCATCCTGCAAATCCATCTCCTTCAAGTGCTGCAGTGCTACAGTGTGGGGGGAAACGGGGTCATTGGTATTTCTGACGTGCAAACCTGGACATGAGCTCGGGGTGTGAAATGCAATTACATCGGGGAAAAGGGTTCAGGATAAGCCGGGATGGCACGGGGGCTTGGATGTACAACGGAGCTGCTGTCATATTCCACAGAGGAGTGCAGCCAGTGTTGTCTTTACACAGGATTTTGTGTGCTCTCCACAGACCTTAGAGCCCTTTTTGAAGGTGGAGAGCCACTGTCTTATCAAGTTTTTAGGGGGTTGGTTGGTTGGTTGGTTGGTTGGTTGGTTGGTTGGTTGGGAGGATTTAATTTCCTTTTTATTTTTAAATTTTAATAACAGATGGGTAAACCGAGGCACAGAAAGGTGGTGTGACTTGCCCACAGTCATTGGCAGACCTTGAAAACCCCCCAGGTCTTGATCCCACCTGGCACAGAGAAGGAAGGGCTGCTCCCAAAGTTCCCTCCACTTGTTCCCAGGGTGAGGAAAACCATGGCTCCTCACGGGGCGAGGGGAAGGGCGGTCACTCTCAGCAAGGAGGAGCTGGGTGGTTCCTGCCAGCCCCTGGGAAGCCAGGGAAGCGAGGCATGGAGAGGCAGGAGCCGGTGGGTCAGGCACTACAGGATGCACTCGTGCCTCTCCGTGGCTTTCAGGGCCTCGTGCATGCTGGCGGCCGAGAGCCTCCTGTTGATGTTCCTGTACCTGCAGCGCAGCAGGTTCCAGAAAGTAGTCCTCAAATCCCGGTTGAAGAAGGCGTAGATGAGGGGGTTGATGAGGGAGTTGGTGTAGCCCAGCCAGAGCAGAGTCCTCTCCAACCTCAGCGGCATGCAGCTGCAGCGGATGCCGCAGATGAACGGCCGCGCCGTGGACATCAGGAAGAAAGGCAGCCAGCAGAACGTGAAGGCCCCCACGATGATCCCGAGGGTCCTGGCGGCTTTCTGCTCCCTCTTGAAGATGGAAATGTTCTTGCGGTCTTGCCGGAGCAGCTTGGAGAGCGTGGCGCACTCCTCCACGGCCTTGGTGCGCCGGGAGCTGTGGTGGGCGCGGCCGGAGGCCTCGAGGCAGTAGACGCCCTCCTCCTCGTAGTGCTTGGGGAAGTTCATGAAGCGGTGCTTCTCGGCGCTGACCTTGGCCGCCTGGTAGATGCGGCTGTACATCACCAGCATGACGGCCATGGGGATGTAGAAGGCCACGCCCGTGGAGTAGACGGTGTAGCCGAAGTCCTGGCTGATGAGGCACACCCGCTCCACCGTCACGTTCTGGGCCCAGCCGAAGAGGGGAGGGAGGGTGATGGAGGCCGACAGGAGCCAGACGATGAAGACCATCTTGGCCATCAGCTTCCCGTTCTGCCTCACGGGGTAGGTCAGCGGCCGCGTGATGCCCAGGTACCTGCGGGGAGGAGGAGGAGGAGCGGTCAGGGGTTAAGGAGTGGTGGGTGCTCTGGGTGGTTTTCACTCCTAATTGTTCCTAAATTGTCTCCTCTGAGAGAATTTTGGCTCTCGGAGGGGACGAGGAATTAATTTGTCAAATGGAAATCTCCCCAGGGGTGTGATCTCTCGACTAAACACCCCGATTTATTTCCCACTTTCTTGCAGTCACCCCCTGTGTGGAATCACAGCACGGTTTGGGTTGGAAAGACCTTGAAGGACCTTCAAGACCATCCCATTCCAGCCCTCTGCCATGAGCAGGGACACTTTCCACTATCCCAGGTTGCTCCAAACCCCAACCAGCCTGGCTTTGAACACTTCCAGTGATGGAGAATCCATAGCACTGGGTGTCATTGAACTGCTGAGTGCAGTCCAAACTGTGCATGATCTGAGGAATAAAAATGCTTTAAAAAGCTTCATTTTTCAGGAATAAAAAAATGCTTTAACAATTTCATTTTCCCACCAGAACTATTCTGTACAGAGGATGTGCAACAGCTTCCAGCCATGGCACACAACTCACTCCAGAGTGTTGCCCTTCCCAAGGAGACACCCAGGACTGGGGCGGGTGATGCTCAGAGTGATGTGCCACAGGACTGATTCCAGATGAAAGGAATAACTCCTAGCAGTGTTTAATGGGAAGTGGGAAACATGACAGCCTTCTCTTATTTGTTGGTGAAGAAATAGAACCTGCAGCTAAGATGGCTCTGGGAGACCAAGAAATAATCTTGCCTTTGGGAAGACTTAAAGATGTGTCTGGACGAGCCCTGCAAGCAAAGCTGGAGAGTGGATGTTGCTGTTTGGGGGCAGGTTTTTGGCCCCCTCATGACAAAAAAAGCCATTGAGAGGTGAAGAGTGTCCAGGGAAGGGAACAGAGCTGAGAAAGGGTCTGGAGCACCAGGAGAGGCTGAGGGAGCTGGGAAAGGGGCTCGGCCTGGAGCAGAGGAGGCTCAGGGGTCGGGACCTTCCAGCTCTCCACAGCTCCCTGAAAGTTGTTGATCTCTGGAAACTGAAATAGGAATGACCCAAGCAGCTGGAGCCATCTGCTTGCTTGCACAGCCAGTAGATGCCAAAGTGATGGAGTCCAGCTCTCCCTCAAGAGGAAAATGAGTAGAGTTTGGAGTAAGAGATCCCAAAAACACCTGGTGACCCACAGATTCCTCAATCCTGACCTCTGGGGTTAGGAGTTACCTTGCTATTTTGCCTGAAAGGAGCTGGAGGCTGCACCCACCATCAGCTCCTCATTGTGCCACGGGGGGTAAACGTGAACCATCCTGTCTTTTATTGGAGGGGTTTGTGTGATAAAGAAATTGTGTCAACTGTTGGTAAATTAGAATTGTAAATCAATAAATCAGGGGGGGAGTTGGTCGCTGTCAGCACACGTTCCCCCTGGAAAACATCTGCCTGCTACTCAGCTCCAATCAATCCAAAAAAAACCTCGAGCCACTCAGATGGATTTCTGTTCTGCCACAGCCTTTTTGATTCCAATCTCCTGCTGCCAGGAAGTTTGAGGCAGGAACACATCACCTCTTAATTGTTCTTGGATAAACGGCGTCACTCCAGAGGGGCAGTGAGAACAGCAGCTCTATGAGTACTTTCTGCTGAAAGCTGAACTAAAAAAAGAAAATATCTGTGGAGAATTTTACCTCTGCTGTATCATTTTTTTTTCCTGACAGTTAGTCTTACTGTGTTCGGAGATTTTCTCTTCCCTTATTATTTTGCTTTTCCAGATCGTCCCCCAAGATTAGAAGATGGAAATAAAATATTTTAAAAATTCAATTCACGTCCCCTCCTGGCTGCTAAATCAATTGAGAAACTGAAGTCTTCTCCCCTGCCTCCCTGATAAAATGGTTTTGAATTCATTCACTGAGTTGTTCATTCCTTATTTTCCTTCTTTTTCTGAGCTGGCCTCAGTCACAAGAACCAAAACTCTCTGTGACCATCCATGTTCAGACAATTCCAGGATAGTTTGGGTTGGATGGAATCTTCAAGATTATCCATTTCCAACCCCTTGCCACACGCAGGGACAACTTTCCACTATCCCAGGTGGCTCCAAGCCCATCCAGCCTGACCTTGGACACTTGCAGGGATGGAGCATCCTCAGCATCTCCGTCCAACCCATTCCCTCCTGATGGCCAGGCTGGGAGAAAACCCTGCTCTGCTGCTGCAATCCCCAAACTAACACCCCAAAATCACCCCTCTGTGTATCCAAGCCAAGAACTTTGCCAATAAATCCTCTCTTAGGCCGTTACAGGGTTTCTTTGGAAGCTGATCCACCTGGGATTTGCTGAAACTTCAAGGAATTTACTCACTAGCCGAGGAAAATGCTCGCTGACAAGGTTTAACAAGCAGGCAAAGCTGACACATTTCATCCATGGGTGCCTCGTGCAGCAGCTGCTGGAGGAAACGGGGCTGTTTTGAGGTCTTTGTAATAATTTTGAAGTGAAAAGGAAGCCCTTGAAATAGGGCAGTGTTTACAGGAGGCGAGGTGGCACTGGCAGGAGGTGGAATTCGGGTGGAATTCTCTCCCTTTGAATTTTTTTTTAGTTTTTCTCTGTGTGTGTGTGTCGTGCTGCTAATAAGGTTTAGGAGTGATCAGGTAACAAAAGGCAATTCCCAGGATTTATGGGCATTTGGTGTGGATTTGCAGGGCCCTGCCATGCTGAGCTGATGGTGCAGCCACTCATCCCATGTACAATAAATTCCTGCCACACGCCTGATCCTGCAGATCCCAGCCCCTTGGCTGTGGGGTGGGAGATCTGCCCCAAGCTGGGCCTCACCAGCAAACCCCATGGATGAGCCAATTCAGGGTGTTTGTTCTACACTCAGTGGGAATCATGGAATGGGTTGGGTTGGGTTGGGTTGGGTTGGGTTGGGTTGGGA